>JBBFKN010000146.1:0-87397 GCA_039654755.1 Calcarius lapponicus
CAGCCCCGATTCCCCCTCTCTCCATTTCCCAGGAATATTCCAGCCTCGATACCTCTCTCTCAATTTCCTGGGAATATTCCAGCCCCGATTCCCCTCTCTCCATTTCCCGGGAATATTCCAGCCTCAATTCCCTCTCTCCCCATTCCTTGGGAATATTCCAGCCCCGATTTCCTCCTGTCCCGGTTCCATTTCCCGGGAATATTCCAGCCCCGATTCCCCCTCTCTCCATTCCCCGGGAATATTCCAGCCCCGATCCCGCCTGTCCATGAGCGGATTTCCCGGGAAATGCTCCTATCCCGGTTCCCCGGTCCCGTTTTCCCGGGAGATGTTCCCATCCCGGTTTCCCTCATCCCGTTTTTCCCGGGAGATGTTCCTGCCCCGTTTTTCCCGGGAGATGTTCCCAAACCGGTTCCCCCTATCCCGGTACCCCTGGGAGGTGCTCCTGTCCCGGTTCTTCTTCTTCGGAGTATTCCCGGGAAACTCTCCTCCCCATTTTTCCCGGGGGATGCTCCTATACCGATCCCCCCCTCCCCGGGCCCGGTTCCCCTGTCCCGGTCCTACCGGGAAATTCTCCTGTCCCGGTTCCTCCTGTCCCGGTCTCCCTGTCCCGGTCCCTCTGTCCTGGTGGGGGATTCTCCTGTCCGGGTATTCCCGGGAGATTCTCCTGCCCCGGTACCCCGGTCCCCGTACCACCTGGAGATTCTCCTGTCCCGGTTCCCCCTGTCGCGGTTGCCCCAGGAGTCGTTCCAGTCCCGTTTTCCCCGGAGGACGCTCCGTTCCCGGTTCCCTCCTCCCCTGTCCCGGTACCACCGGGAGATTCTCCTGTCCCGGTTCCTCTTGTCCGGGTATTCCCGGGAGATTCTCCTGTCCCGGTTCCACCGGGAGATTCTCCTGTCCCGGTTCCTCTTGTCCGGGTATTCCCGGGAGATTCTCCTGTCCCGGTACCACCGGGAGGTTCTCCTGTCCCGGTTCCCCCTGTCGTGGTCCCACCGGGGGTTTTCCACCCCCGTTTTTCCCGGAGGATGCTCCGTTCCCGGTTCCCTTCTCCCCTGCCCCGGTTCCACCGGGAGATTCTCCTGTCCCGGTTCCCCTTGTCCGGGTATTCCCGGGAGATTATCCTGTCCCGGTTCCCCCTGCCCCGATCCCACCGGGAGTTTTCCAGCCCCGTTTATCCCGGAGGACGCTCCGTTCCCGGTTCCCGTCTCCCCTGCCCCGGTTCCACCGGGAGATTCTCCTGTCCCGCTCCCACCGGGAGTCGTTCCAGCCCCGTTTATCCCGGAGGACGCTCCGTTCCCGGTTCCCTTCTCCCCTGCCCCGGTTCCACCGGGAGATTCTCCTGTCCCGCTCCCACCGGGAGTCGTTCCAGCCCCGTTTTTCCCGGAGGACGCTCCGTTCCTGGTTCCTCCCTGCCCTCCCGGCCCCTCTCCCGGCCCGGGGCGGGCCCGGAGCGGCGGGGGGCGGCCCCGGTGGGCGGGAGGGGGCGCAGGGGGCCCGGCCCCGCTCCCGTCCCGCCTACAAAAGGCTCCGGCCGGGCGGGCCCCGCTCACGGCCCCGGGACCCCGCACCCATGGGGCGGCTGCCGGGCCCCGCCGCGGCCCGGGGCGGCTCCTCGCCCTCCTCGGCCCCCGGTACCGGCCAGCGGCGGCGGGGCGCAGCCCGGGGACTGAGGGAAACCCCGGGAAGAGGCCACGGGAAGCTCGGGAAATCCCGAAGGGTGAGCGGGGACGGGGGGGACACGGAGCGCCGGGAGGGGAGCGGGGTGGGCGGAGAGGGAGATGCTCCGGTTCTCCCGGGGGATGCTCCAGTCCCAGATCCCTCTGTCCCGGTTCTGCCGGGATGCTCCTGTCCCAAATCCCTCTGTCCCGGTTCTGACGGGATGCTCCTGTCCCAAATCCCTCTGTCCCGGTTCTCCCGGGGGATGCTCCAGTCCCGAATTCCTGTTCCGGTTCTCCCGGGGGCTGCTCCAGTCCCGAATTCCTGTCCCGGTTCTCCCGGGGGATGCTCCAGTCCCGAATTCCTGTCCCGGTTCTGCTGGGATGCTCCAGTCCCGAATTCCTGACCCGGTTCTCCCGGGGGATGCTCCAGTCCCGAATTCCTGTCCCGGTTCTGCTGGGATGCTCCTGTCCCGAATTCCTGTCCCGGTTCTCCCGGGGAATGCTCCAGTCCCGAATTCCTGACCCGGTTCTCCCGGGGAATGCTCCAGTCCCGAATTCCTGTCCCGGTTCTGCCGGGGGGATGCTCCAGTCCCGAATTCCTGTCCCGGTTCTCCCGGGGGCTGCTCCAGTCGCCGAATTCCTGTCCCGGTTCTCCCGGGGGATGCTCCAGTCCCGAATCCCTCTGTTCCGGTTCCCCCTGTCCTGGTGGCTCCAGTTTCTACCCGATTCCAATCCCGGTTCCTCCTGTCCCTGGTTCCTATCCCGGTTCTTATCCTGGTTCCTATCCCGGTTCTCCCTGTCCTGGTTCCTGTCCCGGTTCCTATCCCAGTTCTCCCCATCCCCATTTCGCCGGGGAAAGTTCTGCCCTGCATCCCTGTGGGGAATTTTTGCCCCAGCATTCCCAGGGGATGCTCCTATCCCTGATCCCCCTGTCCAGTTCCTATCCCAATTCCCCCAATCCCAGTTCCTATCCTGGTTCCTATCCCTGGTCCCCCTGTCCCGGTCCTTGTTGTGGATCCCCTGTCCCAGTTCCTATCCCAGTTCCTAACCCAGTTCCTATCCCAGTTCTCCCCATTCTCATTCCTATCCTGGTTCTCCCAACCCCACTTCCTATCCCAGTTTTCCCTATCCCGGTTCTTGTCCCAGATGCCCTCTCCCAGTTCCTATCCCAGTTCTTGTCCTGGATTCCCCTGTCCCAATTCCTGTTCTGGACACCCTGTCCTGGTCCCGATCCCAGTTCCTGTCCCAGTTCCCCCAATCCCAGTTCCTATCCCAGTTCCCCCAATCCCAGTTCCTGTCTCAGTTCCCCCCAATCCCAGTTCCTATCCTGGTTCCCCCTGTCCTGGTGTCCCGGGTCAATCTCCACCCAGAGTTTCCCCGATCCCGCTTCACCCAGGACACTCCCGCCCCCATTCCCCATCCCCGTTCCTGCGGGGGATTTGAGAGACCCCTCTGGAATTCCTGGATGGATTTTCCCCCTTGGAAGTGGGACCGGAGCTGGGGAGTGTTGCTGGTGTAACTGGGGGTGGGGGTGACAAAACCCCAGCGGCACCAAATTCCCAGGGGGAAACGGAATCCATGGATCTGTGCCTGCCCCAAACCCTGTCCAGCCGGCCTGGGACACTGCCAGGGATCCAGGGATTCTCTGGGAATTCCAGCCCAGCCAGGAATCCCTTCCCAAGATCCCACCATCCCAAGCTCCCCTTTCCCACTGGAAGCCATTCCCTGGCTCCCTCCAGCCCTTGCCCAAATCCCAGCTCTCCTTTCCCTCTGGAAAAGGCTCCAAGGATTCCCTGGATCCTTCCCTGATCCAGCTGCACATTCCCAGCTCTCCCAGCCTGGCATTGGAGCCAGCCCCATCCCGACTCCTCCTTGAGAAGGAATTTTGGCATCCAGGGAATTCCTGGGAATTCAGGACTCCAGGAAGGGTCTCCCTTCCCTTTTCCATCCCTGAATTCCATAAAAATCCCTCAGGGTGGATCCTGAGTGTCCTTGATCCCAGAATCCAGAACGGTTTGGGATGGGATCCATGGACCTTCAATCCCATCCCATCCTTCCCTGATCCAGCTGCACATTCCCAACTCTCCCAGCCCTGGAGCAGCTCCATGCTCTCCTCTCCAGCTCCGTGTCCCGCTGATTTCGGGATCCCAGTTCCAGCTGGGCTCTCACCTGCCCCATCCCGACGCTGGAGCCAGGATTTGGGATTGGGATTTGGGATTGGGATTTGGGGTTGGGATGTGCCAAGGCCCAGCCCCCTGGGACATTCCCGTTTTTCTCCAGCAGGATGGAGAACAAGGCCGTGGATCTCCACACCTTCTCCGAGCGGGGGGGAGAACGGCTCCGTCCTGGAGGAGCCCTTCGAGGGACGGAGCCTTTCCAAGCTGAACCTCTGCGAGCACGGTGAGGGCGGATCCGCCTCCGGATCCACTCGGGATCCACCTCCGGATCCACTCCGGATCCACTCCAGGATCCACCTGGGATTCCACTCCAGATCCACCGGGGGATCCACATGTGGATCCACTTCTGGATCCAGCTCTAGACCCACCTCTGGATCCACTCCTGCATCCACTTCCAGATCCAACCTAGGATCCACCTCTGGATCCACCTGTGGATCCATTCTGGATCTGGCTCCAGATCCGCCCCTAGATCCACCCCTGCATCCATCTCTGGATCCATCTCTGGATCCAACACCGGATCCAACCTAGGATCCGCCTGGGATCTGCCTCAATATCTACCCCTGGATCCACCTCCACATCCACCTCCAGTTCCACCCCTGGATCCACCCCTGGATCCACCCCTGGATCCACCTCTGGATCCACCTCTGGATCCGCTTTGGGATCCACTCCAGGATCCATCCCTGGATAAACCTCCAGGTCAGCCTCCGGATCCACCTTTGGATCCACCTCCAGATACCCCCAGATCCACCCCAGGATTCTCCTCAGCATCCACCCTTGGATCTGCCTCTGGATCCACCTCTGGATCTGCCTCCAGATCGCCCACCCGACTCCCTCCTTGGATTTACCCCGGGATCCACCTTGGGATCCATCCCTGGACCCACCTCCAGATTCCCTCAGGATCCACCTTGGGATCTGCCTTGGGATCCACCTTGGATCCATGGCAGGAATGGGAGCACGCAGATCTCCCGGGAAGGAGCTCCGGATGTGGCTCCTCTCGGGCAGGGAAGAGCTCCGTGCTCAGCTCCGCGTTCCAGCCGGGATTCCCAGCCCTGGGAACGGTGGATTCCATGGTGGGAGCAGCACTGGGAGGTGTCCTGGCCCTGGCCCCCAGGTTTTCCAGGGATTCTGCAGCTCCCCCATCCCTGGGAGTGTCCAGGAAAGGTTGGAGCACCCTGGGATGGTGGGAATGGGATGGGACTGAAGGTCCATGGATCCCATCCCAAACCATCCCGGGATTCTGGGATCAAGGACACTCAGGATCCATCCTGAGGGATTTTTATGGAATTCGGGGATGGAAAAGGGAAGGGAGACCCTTCTTGGAGTCCGGAATTCCCAGTGAATTCCTGGATCCCTGGCAGTGCCCAAGGGTGGATTTGGAGCACCCTGGGATGGTGGGGAAGTGTCCCTGGGATGGGATTGAAGGTCCATGGATCCCATCCCAAACAATCCCAGGATTCTGGGATCAAGGACACTCAGGATCCATCCCCAGGGATTTTTATGGAATTCAGGGATGGAAAAGGGAAGGGAGACCCTTCATGGAGTCCCCAATTCCCAGGGAATTCCCTGGATCATGAAATTCCTTCTCCAGGAGGAGTTGGGATGGGACTGGATCCAACGCCAGGTTGGGAGAGCTGGGAATGTGCAGCTGGATCAGGGAAGGATCCAGGGAATCCTTGGAGCCGCTTTCCCATCCCAAAGGGGCTCCAGGAGAGCTGGGATTTGGGCAAGGGCTGGAGGGAGCCAGGGAATGGCTTCGAGTGGGAATTTTGGGAGCTTGGGATGGTGGGATCTTGGGAAGGAATTCCTGGCTGGGAGGGTGGGGAGGGGCTGGCTGAGCTGGGAACATCCAGCTCCGGATAAATTCCTCCTGGGAATGTTGCAAGGGACTCATGGAGCTGATTCCAAGGGGATCTGTGGGGTAGGGACAGCTTTGGACCCGGAGGGAGAATTCCCCATCCAGGAGATCCCTGAGTGTTGATCCCATTCCCAAAATCCCTGCTCCTGCCTCTTCCCAGCTTCCCGATCCTGCTGTTCCCATCCCTTCCCACTGGGAAACCGCTGGAAAAACCGGGAGGGAAGGGCCGGAACCCCCCGGGACCGATCCCAGAATTCCCAACAAATCCCTTGCCCTGGGAAAGGCTGGACGTGCCTCCCTGGCTTTGGGGTTTTGATGGAACTCTGGAATTCCAGATCCCCTGGAATTCTCGGGGCTCATCCCAAGGCGGGGCTGATCCTTCAGGGAACCCCATTCCCACGGGAGCGGGATTTCTGGAACGGGATTTCTGGGAAGGGGCTGGAGCCAAGTCACCCCTGAGGGTGGGACCAGCCGGATCCCTCCGGAATTCATGGAAAACTCCAACCGGGGGGGCCGAGGATCCATCGGGAGCGCGATCCAAACCTTCTGCCGGCCCGGGAACGCCATTCCCGGACCTTTTCCAGGGATTCAGGGACCCCAAATCCCCGAATCTCGGTTGTTTTCCTCCTCCCGCTCCCTGGAGCCTGGGCAGGGGCAGGAAATGTTCGCTTTTCCTTGGATCCCGGCCCTTCGCGCGGGCAAACGCTTCCAAGGGCCGGGAATGGGAGTGGGTGGATCGGGGCGCGCCGCCAGCTCCTCCCGGGGTGTCCCAGGAGCCGCTGGAAGTGCGAAATGTCAGGAAAACATCGGCGCCCTCCTCGTCCCGCGGCTCCATCCCAGGAATTGCGGGGCGGGGAGCGGGGGACGAGATCCAGCTGGAGCATCCCGGGTCCCACCTGAGCCGCATTCCCGCGGGATCGCCCCCTGGATCCATCCCGGAGCTCAGCCCCAAAGCCGGGCCGGGTTTCGGGACCCGCCCGCCGTAACCCTTTCCCGGCTGGAGGCTTTTCCAGCCATCCCCGATTTCCCGGGATGGACACACAAGGACAAGGATGACGTGGGGAAGGGTCCCTGGAATTCTGGGATCCCCCCCCCCCCCATCCAGGGGTTCCATCGCCGGAATTCCAGGGAGCAGCTCGATCCCACTGGGATGGGGCGAGATCCCACCTGGGCATTGGCCGGCAGGGATGGGCCAGGCTGGAGCAGGGAATTGCCTGTGGGATTTAGGATCTCAAATCCCAGCAGGAATGGGATCCTAAATCCCAGTAGGAATAGGCCACACTGGAAGTGGGAATCGCCATAGGATGAGATCCCAAATTCCAGTGGGAACGGGCCAGGCTGGAGTTGGGAATTGCCGTGGGATGAGATCCCAAATCCCAGTGGGAATGGGCCAGGCTGGAAGTGGGAATTGCCATAGGATGAGATCCCAAATCCCAGCAGGGATGGGATCCCAAATTCCAGCAGGGATGGGCCAGGCTGGAGCTGGGAATCACCATAGGATGGGATCTCCCAGCAGAAGATGGGAATTGAGATGGGATGGGATCCCAAATCCCAGTGGGAATGGGCCAGATTGGAGTTGGGAATTGCCGTGGGATGGGATCCCAAATCCCAGTGGGAACGGGCCAGGCTGTAAGTGGGAATTGCCATAGGATGAGATCCCAAATCCCAGTGGGAACGGGCCAGGCTGGAGTTGGGAATTGCCGTGGGATGAGATCCCAAATCCCAGTGGGAATGGGCCAGGCTGGAAGTGGGAATTGCCATAGGATGAGATCCCAAATCCCAGCAGGGATGGGATCCCAAATTCCAGCAGGGATGGGCCAGGCTGGAGCTGGGAATCACCATAGGATGGGATCTCCCAGCAGAAGATGGGAATTGAGATGGGATGGGATCCCAAATCCCAGTGGGAATGGGCCAGATTGGAGTTGGGAATTGCCGTGGGATGGGATCCCAAATCCCAGTGGGAACGGGCCAGGCTGGAAGTGGGAATTGCCACAGGATGAGATCCCAAATCCCAGCAGGGATGGGCCAGGCTGGAGCTGGGAATCACCATAGGATGGGATCTCCCAGCAGGAGCTGGGAATTGAGATGGGATGGGATCCCAAATCCCAGTGGGAATGGTCCAGGCTGGAGCTGGGAATTGCCATAGGATGAGATCCCAAATCCCAGTGGGAATGGTCCAGGCTGGAGCTGGGAATTGCCATGGGATGGGATCCCAAATCCCAGTGGGAATGGGCCAGGCTGGAGCTGGGAATTGCCATGGGATGGGATCCCAAATCCCGGCAGGGTTGCTCCAGGCTGGATCCGGCCGTGGATCAGTGCTGTCTCCATCCAGGAGGTTTGGATTTGGGATTCCCCTCTCCTGTGGGATGAGGGGCTCTGGATCGGAGCCTCAGAGCTCCGAGGAGCACAAAACACCCGGATGGAGGCTCCAGGTGGGAATTCTGGGCTTTTCCTCCATCTTCCATTGGTATCTCCTCGGGGAAACTCAGATCTGGGAAAGGATGGATCCAGACGGAGCTGCTGGAGCTGGAATGGGAGTGCTGGGAAAATCTGCTCCCAGAAATCCAGTGTTCCTGCCAGGATCCAACAGGGAATGCTTCAGGTGGGAAGAGACCTTCAAACTCATCCCATTCCATGGGCAGGGACAATTCCCACCATCCCAGGGTGCTCCAAGCCCATCCAGCCTTTCCTGGGACACTGTCAGGGATTCTCTGGGAATTGCAGCCCAGCCAGGAATCCCTTCCCAAGATCCCACCATCCCAAGCTCCCCTTTCCCACTGGAAGCCATTCCCTGGCTCCCTCCAGCCCTTGCCCAAATCCCAGCTCTCCTTTCCCTCTGGAAAAGGCTCCAAGGATTCCCTGGATCCTTCCCTGATCCAGCTGCACATTCCCAGCTCTCCCAGCCTGGCATTGGATCCAGCCCCATCCCAGCTCCTCCTTGAGAAGGAATTTTGGGATCCAGGGAATTCCCTGGAAATTCGGGACTCCAGGAAGGGTCTCCCTTCCCTTTTCCATCCTTGAATTCCATAAAAATCCCTGGGGATGGATCCTGAGTGTCCTTGATCCCAGAATCCCGGAATGGTTTGGGATGGGATCCATGGACCTTCAATCCCATGATCCCAGGGACACTTCCCCATGATCCCAGGGTGATCCAAATCCACCCTTGGACACTGCCAGGGATTCTCTGGGAATTCCAGCCCAGCCAGGAATTCCTTCCCAAGATCCCACCATCCCAAGCTCCCCTTTCCCACTGGAAGCCATTCCCTGCCTCCCTCCAGCCTGGATCCACCCCAGCAGCTCCAGAGGATCCCGGAATGGTTTGGGTGGGATCCAGGGACCTCCAATCCCACCCCACCCCAACCCCTCTCACCATCCCAGGTGGCTCCAATCCCATCCAACCTTTCCTTGGCCATTCCAAGGGCGGAGCCTCGGGGATGATCCCAACCATTCCCTCGGCATTCCAAGGCCTCCCTGAGCCCGTGTCCTGCTCCTTCCCGCAGATCCCGGCCGCAGGATGAGGCCCTGGGGGTGCCGTGGCCGGATGGGCTCCGTGGCGGCGCTGAAATATTCCGTGGTCGGGACTTTACCTCCTGGTGCTCCTCATCCTGGTGGGAATCTTCATCCTGGCAGGTGAGGCTGGGCCTGGGGTGCTCCCGGGACTTGCAGGAGATTCCATGGCCTTGGAATCCCTGCCCGGGAGGGTTTCCTGGGTCATCCAGGGGAGGGAAAGTTGGGATTTAGCAGGGAAAAAAAAACCAAACCATAAAAACAAAAAACAAAACCACCACCACCAACAAAACCCTCCAAAACCTATTAAAAAACCCATAAAAAAACCCAAAGAATTCCAAAAAATTCCCCCCCCCAAAATCCCCAAAACCCCCTAAAAAACCCCAAAGAATTCTAAAAAATCCCCCCCCCAAAAAAACCCCAAAAAACCCATAAAAGCCCATGAAAAGCCCCAAAGAATTCTAAAAAAAAAACCTCCCCCCAAAAAACCCATTAAAAACCCCAAGGAATTTGAAAAAAATGCCCCCAAAATCCCCAAAAAAACCCAAAAAAACCTCCATTAAAAAGCCCAAATAATTATAAAAATAATCCCCCCAAAAACCCATTAAAAACCCCAAAGAATTAAAAAAATCCCAAAAAAATCCCACAAAACCCCCCCAAAAACCCCAAAATCCCATCACTCCTGCCCAACTGGGATTTCCTGGGATAAGGACGATGGGATGCAGGCAGGGCGTTATCCTGGCACATTCCAGGGCTCCCGCCTCCCCTTTCCCAAATTTTGGTGAGTGCAGGGATTGAAAAACCCCTCGGCACACACATTCCACGGGATCCCAGGCTTGTTTCCCCCTTGTCCTCCTGGAAGAAATTTGGGAATTTCCTGCTTTGATCCCCAATCCCAGCATCTCCCTTGGTGCCTTGGAAACCGCACCTCCATGGATCCATCCCTCCTTCCCGGAGTTTATCCCGTTTTTCATGGTGGGAGGGGATGTGAGCCCCCCCTTTTCCATCCCTGAATCCCCCCAGCTGCTCTCCAAGGGCTGGGAAAGGCCGGAGAAGATTTCCCCGGAATTTTGGGGCCTCTCCCACCAATTCCTGGCCGTGCATTGTTCGGATGTTGTTGTAAAAGCCCACAAAAAACCAAACATTTAAAAACCCAAAGAATTCAGGAAAAAAAAATAAAAAAACAAAAAACCCCCGAAACTCCAAACCCCCATAAAAAACCCAAAGAATTAAAAAAAAATCCCCCAAAAGTCCCGCAAAAAACCCCCAAAATCCCATCACTCCTGCCCACCTGGGATTTCCTGGGATAAGGACGATGGGATGCAGTCAGGGCGTTATCCTGGCACATTCCAGGAGCTCCTGCCTCCCCTTTCCCAAATTTCGGTGAGTGCAGGGATTGAAAAACCCCTTGGGAATGCCTGGAATTCCCCCGCAGCTCACTGGCACACACATTCCATGGGATGCCCCCCTTGTCCTCCTGGAAGAAATTTGGGAATTTCCTGCTTTGATCCCCAATCCCAGCATCTCCCTTGATGCCTTGGAAACGCCACCTCCACGGATCCATCCCTCCTTCCCAGAGTTTATCCCGTTTTTTTATGGTGGGAGGGGATGTGAGCCCCCCCTTTTCCATCCCCCAATCCCCCCAGCTGCTCTCCAAGGGCTGGGAAAGGCCGGAGAAGATTTTCCTGGAATTTTGGGGCCTCTCCCACCAATTCCTGGCCGTGCATTGTTCGGATGTTGTTGTAAAAACCCACAAAAAACCAAACATTTAAAAACTGCAAGAATTCAGGAAAAAAAAAGAAAAACAACAAAAACCCCCAAAACTCCAAACCCCCATAAAAAAACCCCAAAGAATTCAAAAAAATCCCCAAAAAATCCCACAAAACCCCCCCAAAACCCCAAACCCCATCACTCCTGCCCAGCTGGGTTTTCCTGGGATAAGGACGATGGGATGCAGGCAGGGCGTTATCCTGGCACATTCCAGGGCTCCTGCCTCCCCTTTCCCAAATTTTGGTGAGTGCAGGGATTGAAAAACCCCTTGGGAATGCCTGGAATTCCCCCCCAGCTCATTGGCACACACATTCCATGGGATCCCCCCCTTGTCCTCCTGGAAAAAATTTGGGAATTTCCTGCTTCGATCCCCAATCCCAGGATCTCCCTTGACGGGTTGGAAACGCCACCTCCATGGATCCATCCCTCCTTCCCGGAGTTTATCCCGTTTTTCATGGTGGGAGGGGGTGTGATTCCCCCTTTTCCATCCCTGAATCCCCCCAGCTGCTCTCCAAGGGCTGGGAAAGGCCGGAGAAGATTTCCCCGGAATTCTGGGGCCTCTCCCGCCGAGCGTTGTTTGGATGTTGTTGTTGGCCGGCGGATCCCGCAGCGAGGGATGCGATGGATCCGGGACAAGCTCCGGTCCAGGAACAACAACAACATCAACCTCTGGCACCGGGAATCTCCCAATTCCCACCTCCCGGAGCGGCGGGACTGGCGGGATTCCAGGAAAACCCCGGGAAAACCGTTCCAGGTTGTCACCCAGAATCTTGGAAAAGGGGAGAAGAGAGAAATCAGGGAAATCATCTCCGCAGCTGTGCCTTTAAATTCCAATTTCAAATTTCTTTCAAAATTTTAGAATTTTGGGATTTTAAGCCGAGCCTCTGGATTTGGATGCGGCCAAGTGCTGGGATCTCGAGCTGGGGGTGTCCAGAGGGTTTATCCCAGCTGGAAAACCACAGGGATGGGGTGGGATAAGGGGGTCACATCCAGCGCTGGAGCTGCTGGTCCTTGGAAAACCAGGAATGTTCAGGGACACCTCTCATGCTGGAGAGCTCAGAATTCCCAAGGAAAATCCCTTCCTGGGCTCCTGGAGACAGGAATTCCTCTCCAGCTCCATCTCCCACATGAGGGGAAAGGGGATGGAGAGATGCATGGAATCATGGAATGGTTCTGGTGGGAAGGGACGTGGAAGGGTCTGAAATTCCACAGGGACAATTCCCACTGTCCCAGGCTGCTCCGAGCCCTGTCCGAACTGTCCTGGAATGTTTTGGGGTGGGTGTCACCGGGAATTGTTTGGGATCCAGCCGGGGCCGCGTGACTTTCCTTGGAAAAGAGGTTGGGGAAAGGGTCAGCGGCACAAATCCAAGGAAATACTTCCAGATCCAGCAAAACAAAACCCACAAAACTCCATTAAAAACCCATAAGAAACTGACAAAAAACCCCAAAGAATTCGAAAAAAATCCCCCAAAATAAAAAAAACACCAAAAACCCATAAGAAACCCCAAAGAATTCTAACCCCCCCAAAAAAACCCCAAAACCCCCCAAAACCCCATAAAAACCCCAAAGAATTAAAAAAAAATCCCTAGAAAACTTCCAAAAAAATCCCCCAAATAATCCCAAAAAAACCTCAAAAACCCATAAGAAACCCCAAAGAATTCTTAAAAGAATCTCCCCCAAAAACCATAAAAAACCCTAAAAACCCCATAAAAAACTCCAAAGAATTCCAAAAAAATCCCCCTAAAACCCCAAAAAACCCTAAAAACCCATAAGAAACCCCAAAGAATTAAAAAAAAAAAAATCCCTCCCCAGAAAAACCCCCAAACCCCCGCAAAACGCCATTAAAAAACCATTAAAACCCATAAAAAAAAACAGAAAGAATTTTTTAAAATCCCCAGTGGGAACGGGATGTTTCCCTCTCTGGAGCTGGAGTTTCCCACATGGATCTCAGGTGGCCCCCGAGAATTCCCATTCCCTTTATTCCTACCCACTCCAAAGCCTCCGAGCCTTGTGGCTGGGAATCTGATCTCCGAATTTTTCATGGAAATCGTGGAATTGTTGAGGTTGGAAAACTCCTTGGAGCCCCTGGAGTCCAACCATCCCCCTGATCCATGTCCGCACGTATTTAAATCCTTACAGGAATTATCCTGGCACATTCCAGAGCTCCTGCCTCCCCTTTCCCAAATTTCAGTGAGTGCAGGGATGGCAAAGCCCCTTGGGAATGCCTGGAATTCCCACCCAGCCCCTGCACAACCTTTTCCATGAGGGAATTGTTCCGAATTCCAACCTGAACTTTCCCTGGCGAAACTTGGGGCTGTTCCCTCTGGTGATTCGTAAATCACAATAAAATCCCAAACATCCCAAAGTTTGTTTTTCCCTGTAGATTTCCATCCTTCCCGTGGGTTCTGTTCCACCTGAGCCCCCCAATCCCTCAGATCCCTCCCCAGAATTCCGGGGCCAAACTGGGATGAGCAGAGGGAACCGAACCCTGAGGTGTCCCAGGAGGAGAATCCCAGATGGAATTCTGGGACAAACTCTGGGATTGGGAAGATGCCTGGAAGAACCCGATTCCAGCTTGGACAGGGACAGGAGGAGATGTCAGGGTTGGAATGGGGTGGGATTGGAGGTCCCTTCCCACCTAAACCATCCCGGGATCCTCTGGAGCTGCTGGGATGGATCCAGGCTGGGGTTTTGTGTCCCGGCAGGCAAATCCCGTGGGATGCAGCTCTGAGGGATCCAAGGAAAACCCTGAGCCCCAGGGAATCCTTGGATCTGCTTCCTGATCCCCAAGGGGCTCCAGGAGAGCTGGGATTTGGGCAAGGGCTGGAGGGAGCCAGGGAATGGCTTCCAGTGGGAAAGGGGAGCTTGGGATGGTGGGATCTTGGGAAGGAATTCCTGGCTGGGCTGGAATTCCCAGAGAATCCCTGGCAGTGTCCCAGGAAAGGTTGGATGGGCTTGGAGCACCCTGGGATGGTGGGAATTGTCCCTGTCCAGGTGGAACGGGAGGAGCTTTACGGTTCCTCCCCACCCAAACCATTCCAGGACCCTTCACCCTTCTCCAGCACCCACCTTCCTTCTCCAGCCTTGGCTTCCTTGGATGGGAGGAACCTTCTGGGCTGGGAATTTCCTCTCCAGGCACAGAGGAACCGGGAATGACACCCCAGGGTCCCTCCTGACCTCCCCCCGCCCTCTCCTCCGCAGTGTCCCGGCCCCAGGCGTCCCCCGAGGAGCTGAAGGCGCTGCTGGGCGACGTCCAGCGCCTGAACGAGACCTTCCGGGAGCTGCAGCTGCGGCTGCTGCAGCACCCCCCGCCCCAGGGCGACCTCCTGGAGCACGTCTGGAGGCTCCAGGACCTCCTGCAGAACCACTCGGACTCGCTGCTCCTGCTCTCGGGCTCGCTCCAGAGGCTGCAGGGGCTGCTGTGGGCGCTGCAGAGCCAGGCCGGACAGACGGACAGCTCGCTGTGGCGGCTGCGGGACGCGCTGGGCCAGCAGGGCGACGCGGCCCAGCTGGAGCTGTCGCGGCTCTCGGTGGAGGCCAACAGCAGCCGGCTGCTCCTGGAGCACCACCAGCACCTCCTGGGACACCTGGGCGGGCGGCTGGAGGCGCTGGGCGAGCAGGTGGCCCAGCTGGGCGCGGCGGCGGAGTCCATCAACCGCAGCTTCTCCTACGACCTCCGTCTGCAGCGTTCCCGGCTCCGGGACCTGCAGGCGCTCCTGGGCAACGCCAGCGCGGACGGGCGCAGGATGCGGGCGGCGCACGGCGCCATGGAGAGGCAGCTGAGGCTGGAGCTGGCCCTGCTCAACAACGTCACCGAGGAGCTGCGCATGAAGGACTGGGAGCATTCCGTGGCGCTGAGGAACATCTCCGTGATCCGGGGTGAGTGGCGGGAACGTTCCAGAACAGATCTGGGGTGAGTGGCGGGAACGCTGCGGAACGTCTCTGTGATCCGGGGTGAGTGGCGGGAACGCTGTGGAACAGATCCATGATCCGGGGTGAGCGGTGGGAATGCTGCAGAACATCTCCGTGATCCGGGGTGAGTGGTGGGAACACTGCAGAACAGATCCATGATCCGGGGTGAGCGGAGGGAATGCTCCGGAACATCTTGGGGTGAGTGGTGGGAATGCTCCAGAACAGATCCAGGGTGAGTGGTGGGAACGCTCCAGAATGTCTCTGTGATCCGGAGTGAGTGGTGGGAACGCTCTGTCTGGAACATCTCTGTGATCCAGGGTGGGTGGTGGGAACACTCTGGAACATCTCCTTGATCCATGGTGGGAACACTGTGGAACATCTCCGTGATCTGGGGTGAGTAGTGGGAATGCTCCAGAACATCTCTGTGATCCGGGGTGAGTAGTGGGAACGCTCTGGAACAGATCCAGGGTGAGTGGTGGGATGGGGAATGGTCCCGTGTTCCTGTGGGATGTGTCTGTGGGGGTCAGGGATTGGAAAATCCCTGGATTCTCCAGTTGGAGAACAGATCCAGTGGAGTTGCTGAGGTTGGAAAGGCTCTCCAAGGTGGAGAGTCCAGCTGGTGGCCACCACTGATCCATGTCCCCCCAAATCCACGTGGATTTTAATCCCACCAGGGATGGGGACTCCAAACCTCCCTGGGCCTGTTCCAACCCTTCACAGCCCTTTCCATGAAGGAATTGTTCCCAACATCCAACTGAACCTTCCCTGGCACAGCCTGACGACCTTTCCTCATCCTGTTTCTTGTTTCTCGGGAGCAGATCCCAACTCCCAACCAGCTCCAACTGCTCATGGAGATGTGGAGAGGGGAAAGGTCCCCCCTGAGCCTCCTTTTCTCCAGGCTGAGCCTCTTCCCAGCTCCCTCAGCCTCTCCTGGGGTTCCATTCCCTTCCCAGCTCCATTCCCTTCCCTGGACACGCTCCAGCCCCTCTGGGACTCTCCGGTTGGGAAGATCCCAGATCTGCTCCCATCCATCCCCGCTCAGGCGCCTCCATCCCCTTGGACTCTCCAAATATTCCCCATCCACGGTTTGGAAAGAAGCTCCCAAGGTTCCCTCAAAGCTGCCAGGAAAAACCAACCTCCCCCATCCCATCTTCTCCTCCTTTCCCACCCTCAGCCCTTCCCAAATCCCGGAATTGTTGGGGTGGGGAGGGCCCTTAAATCCCATCCCGTTCCAACTCCCACTGTCCCAGGCTGCTCCCAGCCCTGTCCAGCCTGGCCTTGGACACTTCCAGGGGCAGCCACAGCTGCTCTGGGAATGCTGTGCCAGGCAGGAGGAAATCCATGGAGAAACCCAGGAGATCCCAGTGGGAGCTCCAGGGCAGAGCAGGAGGTTGGGAGCAGCTCCTGCCCCGTTTTCCATCTGTTGCACCTGCGGACACCCCGCGGGCTGCCGCTTATTCCCGGTGCTTCCAGCTGGAATTCCAGGATCCCACTCCGGATCCCATCCAGATCCCACTCTGGATCCCATGGATTCCTACAGAGCATTCCCAGATCCCAATCCCAGATCCATTAAAACACATCCCTGCTCTTCCTTCCCCTTTTCCAGCTCCCGGAGCCCTGGCTGGATCTCAGCTTCCCGAGTTCCCAGCTTTTGGGATTTCTCGGAAAACAGTTCCCAGTCCTCGCCCTGGATGGGTGGGAATGACCCTTCCCGGCCTCTCCCTGCCCTGTTTTCTCTCATCCCAGGAATATTTTTTTCTTCCCTGTTATTTTTCTCTTCAAACTCCTTCTTCCCAGTGTTTTGTGTCCTGATTATTTTCAGCTTTTGGGATTTGAGCCTCTGCAGGATGAGGGATATGTTTTGCTGGAATTCCAGCTGGAATTCCAAGGCCAGGGCTGGTGCCAAGGCACTTGTTCCCCTTTTCCAGCTGCTGAGCTGGAGGGGGTGGATGTGGTGGATCCCCAGGAGATCCATCCCCCTGGAATACCGACAGCTCCTGAGGTGCTGTCCCCCATTCCTGGAAGACCTTGGCTCCCAATCCCTGTTTTTGGGATGTTTTGGGATGCTGGGATCACCCTGCCCCAATCACTTTGATATTTCCCTATTTCCCCACTCTCAGATCCCGCTTTTCCCTCCCCATCCACGGGAATGATGTCACCTGCTCTGGGATGAAGCCACCAAGGGTGGGACCCGTCACGGAGCCCTGGAATGGCGTTATCCCAAAACAAACCCCTCCCCAAGGGCCGGCACCGGATTTATCAGCCCTGACACATTCCTGGCACCCCAAACTTCCCTCTCCTCCCATCCCATGGATAATTCCCGGGGCCTCGTGCCCAGCTGGATCCATCCCAGCTCCAGATGTCCTTGGGTGAGTCCGTCCTGTTCCCGGCTGGATTCGGCCGAGCCATTCCCTGCCTGCCTGCCTGGGGGGGCTTTTCCTTCTCCCCAAGTCCTCGGTTATCCCGAGCTCCAGATCCTGGATCCTGGAATTGGGCGGTGGCAGCTTGGGAAGGTCCCCAGGCCCCTCTCCAGCATCCAAGGATTGCTCCGAGCACAACCCATGGCTGGGGAGGGACAACACGGAGGAGTTTTGGGAGACTTTGGGCGACTTTGGGAGTTTTTGGTGACTCCCGTCTGGGGAGTCACCACGAGGGAGAATTCCCGGGATCCGCTCGGTGGATCCCTGGGTGGGATCAGATCCCAAAGGTGACGGGACGGTCCCATCCCTCAGGAAACGCCTCATCCCACTGGGATTGGAGGGTGGGAAGCAGGAGTGGGGTATCCCAGGTGTGACCCTCAGGAGCTGTGGGGTGGGAAGAGCTGGGAATGCTCCGGAGCCTCTCCCAGCTGCCATTCCCGGTTTTCCTCCAGCCCAGCTGCTCCCTGGGTCCTGTCCCAAGAGCTGCTCCTGGGATGGGACCGTCCCCGGGAGCATTCCAGAAAATCTGCAGCTGCCCCATCCCTGGAAGTGCCCATCCCAAGGGTCTGAGATCCATCCCAAGATCCGGGGTCCATCCCAAGGTCTGGGGTCCATCCCCAGGATCCAGAGTCCATTCCCAGGGTCTGGGGTTCCATCCCCAGGATCCAGAGTCCCTTCCCAGGATCTGGGGTCTGTCCTTGGGATCCAGAGTCCATCCCTGGGATCTGGGGTCCATTCTCAAGATCCAGAATCCATTCCCAGGATCTGGGGTCCATCCCAAGATCCGGGGTCCATCCTCAGGGTCTGGGATCCACCCCAAGGGTCTGGGGTCCATTCCCAGGATCTGGGGTCCATTCCCAGGGTCTGGGGTCCATTCCCAGGGTCTGGGGTCCATTCCCAGGGTCTGGGGTCCATCTCTGGGATGCAGAATCTATCCCTGGGATCTGGGGTCCATTCCCAGGATCCAGAGTCCATCCCTGGGATCTAGGATCCATCCCAATGGTCTGGAGTCCATTCCCAGGATCTGGGGTCCATTCCCAGGATCTGGGGTCCATCCCCAGGATCCAGAGTCCCTTCCCAGGATCTGGCATCTGTCCTTGTCCATCCCCAGGATCCAGAATCCATTCCCAGGATCCAGAGCCCATTCCCCTTATCCGGTGTCCATCCCTGGGATCTGGGGTCTATCCCAAGGGTTTGGGGTCCATTCCCGGGATCCGGAGGCCATTCCTCATCCCCTCAGCCCCTGGAGCTGTTCATTCCCTGGGGAAGAGACAGCCAGGGCCAGTAATTCCATGTTTCCCATCATCCTCTCCTATCCCAAAATGTCTCCAGCTTGGGATGTTTCCCAACCTTCACGTGGGTCAGGATCCCACTCTGGATCCCACTCCAGATCCCGCTCTGGATCCCATGGATTCCTACAGAGCATTCCCAGATCCCAATCCCAGATCCATTAAAACACATCCCTGCTCTTCCTGCCCCTTTTCCAGCTCCCAGAGCCCTGCCTGGATCTCAGCTTCCCGAATTCCTGGCTTTTAGGATTTCTCAGAAAACAATTCCCAAACTTCCCCCTGGATGGGTGGGAATGACCCTTCCCGGCCTCTCCCTGCCCTGTTTTCTCTCATCCCAGGAATTTTTTCCCCCCATTATTTTTCTCCTCAATTTCCTTCTTCCCATTGTTTTGGCTCCCGATTGTTTTCAGCTTTTGGGATTTGAGCCTCTGCAGGATGAGGGATAAAACCCGGGATTGGGATTTTCTGCGCATTCCTGGGATTTTACCAAAATCCTGCTCTCAATCCTCTCCTCAAGGATCATCTCCAGAATTCCCAGAGGATCATCCCAGCCAAATGGGAAGTGTCCCTGCCCCTGGATGATCCTTAGCATCCTTTCCAACCCCCAGAATTCCAGGATCCTATGAACATTCCCAAAATCCGTATTTTCCCTGACTTCTTGCAATGATTTCATTGGGAATGTCCCGGCTTTTGGTCTGAAGGAAAATTCCCGGAGTCATGCTCAAGGTGGAACTTCCAGGTGAATTTTCCTGGCACTTGGAGCAGGTTGGTGGGATCCAGCTTGGAATTTCAGATCCACAAATCCCGGAAGTTTAAAATCATGGAAAACCGCTTTGTCCCGGCTTTGTTCCCACATTTCTTGGTGATCCTGGATCTCCTGGAGCTCCTGCTGCACATTCCCAACTCCGGGATGTGATCCTGGATCTCCTGGAGCTCCTGCTGCTCATTCTGGACTCTGGGATGTGATCCTGGATCTCCTGGGGATCCTGCTGCACATTCCTGACTCTGGGATGTGATCTTGGATCTCCTGGAGCTCCTTTTTCACATTCTCGACTCCGGGATGTGATCTTGGATCTCCTGGAGTTCCTGCTGCACATTCTGGACTCTGGGATGTGATCCTGGATCTCCTGGAGTTCCTGCTGCACATTCCCGACTCCGGGATGTGATCCTGGATCTCCTGGAGTTCCTTCTTCACATTCTGGACTCCGGGATGTGATCCTGGACCTCCTGGAGCTCCTTCTTCACATTCTGGACTCCGGGATGTGATCCTGGACCTCCTGGAGCTCCTTCTTCACATTCTGGACTCCGGGATGTGATCCTGGATCTCCTGGAGTTCCTGCTGCACATTCCCAACTCCGGGATGTGATCCTGGATCTCCTGGAGCTCCTGCTGCACATTCCTGACTCCGGGATGTGATCCTGGATCTCCTGGAGCTCCTGCTGCACATTCCTGACTCTGGGATGTGATCCTGGATCTCCTGGAGCTCCTGCTGCACATTCCCAACTCTGGGATGTGATCCTGGATCTCCTGGAGATCCCGGTGCACATTCCCGACTGCAGGATGTGATCCTGGATCTCCTGGAGCTCCTGCTGCACATTCCTGACTCTGGGATGTGATCCTGGATCTCCTGGAGATCCCGGTGCACATTCTGGACTCCGGGATGTGATCTTAGATTTCCTGGAGATCCTGCTGCTCATTCCCGACTCTGGGATGTGATCCTGGATCTCCTGGAGCTCCCGGTGCACATTCCCAACTCCAGGATGTGATTCCCGCCCTCCCGTTGTGTTCCAGGGCCGCCGGGACCCAAAGGAGACCGAGGCACGGAAGGGATGGAGGGAGAGCCCGGCCTGCCCGGCCTCCCCGGGCTCCGAGGTAAGGAAAACATTCCCGGTGTCCATACAACCTCCCAGATCCCATCCTGAAATATCCCGGCAGATCCAAACCCACCGGGACAGCTCCGGGTGATTCCCCACCCATCCCTTGGGGTGTCCCAGCTCCTGAGGGACACGAGGATGGATCTGCTCTCCTGGATCCTGGAACACCCATCCTGGAGGGAAAAACCTCATGGCCCGCCCGGCTCCAGGAAATCCATGCTGATATTCCCAGATTTCCAGGGTGTCCCAGCCAGGCTGGAGCAGGAATTGGCCGCCCCATTCCCAAACGGAGCCTTCCCAGGTACCAGGGCTGGAATTGCTGCTGGATCCCTCCGGCAGATCCTGGGAACCCCGCAGAGGGGCCTTGGCTCTGAGATTTTTCCAGAATTTTCTTTTTCCAATGCCAATAATGCCAATTTTCCCCACCTCCCTTCTTAATTCCATTGTTTTTGGGAGGAATTCCATTGGAAGCCACCAGAGGACATTCCCGCCCTGAGGAAGACTTGGCTCCAGCTGTTCCTGATTTGAAGGAAACCTGGGAATGCTGCTCTGCTTCCAGGGGCCGGGAATGGCACGGAGCGGGGGCAGGATCCCCCTGGGGACAACTTTGTCCCGTGGAGGTGACGGGATCCATCCTGCCGGGAGCAGGGATCTGCTGGGATCCTGCAGCATGGAGCTCCAGGGCCAGACCAGATCCAGGTTTGGATCCAGATCCAGGTCCAGGAGCAGGTCCAGGTCCAGATCCAGACCCAGATGTGGCTCCAGATCCAGACCCAGATGTGGATCCAGGTCAAGGTCCAGACCCAGATCCAGAGGTGGATCCCCATCCAGACCCAGATGTGGATCCAGATCCAGGTCAAGGCCCAGGACCAGACCCAGACCCAGATCCAGATGTGGATCCAGATCCAGATCCAGCTTTGGACTCCTATCCCGGTCAAAGTTTGGTCCAGGTCCAGGCTCAGGTCCAGATCTAAGTCCAGGTTCAGGTCCAAGTCCAGGCCCAGATGTTGATCCAGATCCGTGTTCAGTTCAATGTCCAAGGCCTGGTCAAGGTCCAGGACCAGCTCCAGGACCAGATTCAGATCTGGATCCACATCCAGATTCAAGACCAGGTCCAGATCCAGGACCAGGACCAGTTTCAGGACCAGGTTCAGATTCAGGACCAGGTCAAGGTCCAGGTCCAGATCCAGAACCAGACCCAGACCCATATTGAGATCTAGACCCAGATCCAGACCCAGATCCAGACCCAGACTGAGATCCAGATCCAGATCCAGACCCAGACCCAGACCCAGATCTAGACCCAGATCCAGACCCAGACTGAGATCCAGATCCATACCCAGTCCCAGACCCAGACCCAGACCCAGACCCAGATCCAGATCTAGACCTAGACCCAGACCCAGACCTGACCCAGACCCAGATCTGGATCCAGACCCAGACCTAAATCCAGACCCAGCTCCAGATCCATGCCTGGAATCCTCTGCTCCAAGGATTCTGAGGCACCACGACCTTGCTGGGGCTGCTTTGGGCTCAAACCCTGGGATTTTGGGATGGCTCCTTCCCCGGCCCAGCCCAGCGAGGCAGAGCCAGCCTGGAAATCCGATCTCCCCGGGCCAGCCCCTCCAGCTGCCCGTGTTCCCTCTCCCTCCAGCTGGAATTTCTGGCACTGACAGACTCGTGGCTGTTTTTCTTGGGTGTAACAACCCTCGGAATTATACTGGCTCTTTTCCTCGGTTTTCCTTTTTTTTTGTTCCCCATTTTTTTCCTTGTTCAAACAGAAAAACAAAGCAATCCCAGGAGGGCTCACCTTCAGGAAGAGCCACGATTTTTAGGTCTTTTCCTGGAGTTTTTTGGGATGCAGGCACCACCCTTTGGATCTGAGAAAGTCGGATTCAGGTGTATCCCTGGAAAATCCTCTTTTCCAAGGAAAATCCCCTTTTCCATGGAAATTTCACCCTCCTGTCCCCGCCCTGCAGAAATCCAGCTCCTGATCCTTCCCAGGGATGGACCAGCAGGAAAGATCAGAGCTGGGGATAATCCCCGCTGGAGCCGGGGCTGGAATTCCTCCTGGAGGATTTTTCCTCGTAAACCGGAGGAAAATCGTGACTAAGTTTGGAAAAGCCTGGCCCAGGAAGGGCGGGAGCAGCGGTGCCCGGGGAATCCAGGGCTCCCTCCGCACGGACAGACCCAGGCTTAGATCCTGGTGGAGCTTCAGATCCGAGCCCGGCTCAGGTTTGGGATGAGCTCCTGCTGGATCGATCCCCTGGGATCTTCCCAAGGTCCCAGCAGATCCCGTCTCCAGCACAGGGTCCCTCCCTCCACCCCGGAGCCAGATCCAGGTCCAGGTCCAGGTCCAATTTCAGGTCCCAGACCCAGGTCCAGGATCAGATCCACAACTGGATCCAGGTCCAGACCCAAGTCCAGGATCAGATTCACAACTGGATCCAGGTCCAGACCCAAGTCCAGATTTCAGATCCAGACCCAGATCCAGATCCAGGTCCCGGTCCCGTTTCAGGATCAGAACCAGGTCCAGGATCAGATCCACAACCGGATCCAGGTCCAGACCCAAGTCCAGATTTCAGATCCAGGTCCAGGTCCCGTTTCAGGATCAGAACCAGATTCAGGGTCAGAGCCACAACTGGATCCAGGTCAAGGTTAACGTCCAAGATCAGGACCAGATCCAGTTCCAGGACCAGGATCATGTTCATGACCAGATCCAGGACCAGAGCCAGGTCCAGGTCAAAATCCAGTTCCAGAGCCAGGACCAGATCTGGGTCCAGGCCCAGCTCCAGGACAAGGAGCAGGTCCAAATCTGGGTCCAGGACCAGGAGCAGATCCAGACCTGGGTCCAGAACCAGGAGCAGATCCAGACCTGGGTCCAGGCCCAGCTCCAGGACCAGGAGCAGATTCAGGTCCAGGACCAGGACCAGGAGCAGATCCAGGTCCAGGACCAGGACCAGGAGCAGATCCAGGTCCAGGACCAGGACCAGGAGCAGATTCAGGTCCAGGACTAGGAGCAGGGCCAGATCTGGGTCCAGTCCCAGATCCACGTCCAGGAGCAGATCCAGGTCCAGGTCCAGGTCCAGGTCTGGCAGCAGATCTAGATCCAGGACCAGGACTAGGAGCAGATCCAGATCTGGGTCCAGGTCCAGGAGCAGATGCAGATTTGGGTCCAGGTCCAGGAGCAGATCCAGGTCCAGGTCGAGGTCCAGGTCCCTCATGGATGGAGGTCACCTCCAAGGTTCGGATGTGTCCCCTGGGAAGGAATTCCCAAACTCCAGCCCAATTCCCACCTCCCGGAGGTGTGGAATGCTCAACCAGGGGCTTCCATCCACCTCCTTCTCCACCAAACATCCAACCCCTTGGACAACACGGATCCCGGAGACCTGGGGCTCACAGGGGACACATCCCAGTTCCTCGGGATGGATCCTGCTTTCCCTCCCTTGATCTCCAGCTTTGGAGCCCAGTTTGGCTCCATCCCAGCCTAAGGATGCTCAGGAATTCCGGATAAACCCATCCTGGCTCCCAGGGAAGCGCAGGAGAAGGATGGGGCTGTGAGAGCCGAAATGAGAGATGCGGGGCTCCAGGCATTTTTCCCCTCTGTTATTTTTCCATTCAAATTCCTTGTTCCCATTGTTTTGGCTCCTGATTATTTTCAGCTTCTGGGATTTGAGCCTCTGCAGGATGAGGGATAAATCCTGGGATTGGTTACAATGCATTATATAATTTTCTGCTGGTTACAATGCATTCTATACTTTTCTTTGGTTATAATGCATTATATATTTTTCTTTGGTTATAATGCATTATATATTTTTCCTTGGTTATAATGCATTATATATTTTTCTTTTGGTTACAATGCATTATATACTTTTCTTTTGGTTACAATGCATTATATATTTTTCTTTGGTTATAATGCATTATATATTTTTCTTTTGGTTACAACACATTCTATACTTTTCTTTTGGTTATAATGCATTATATATTTTTCTTTTGGTTACAATGCATTCTGTATTTTTCTTTTGGTTACAAATGCATTATATACTTTTCCTTGGTTACATTGCAGTATATACTTTTCTTTTGTTATGATGCGTTATATATACTTTTGGTTATAATGCATTCTATACTTTTCTTTTGGTTATAATGCATTATATATTTTTCTTTTGGTTACAACACATTTTATACTTTTCTTTTGGTTATAATGCATTATATATTTTTCTTTTGGTTACAATGCATTCTGTATTTTTCTTTTGGTTACATTGCATTATAAACTTTTCTTTTGGTTACATTCCATTCTATACTTTCCTTTTGGTCACAATGCATTCTATACTTTTCTTTGGTTACATTGCAGTATATACTTTTCTTTTGTTATGATGCGTGATATACTTTTGGTTACAATGCATTCTATACTTTTCTTTTGGTTACAATGCATTATATATTTTTCTTTTGGTTACAATGCATTATATATTTTTCTTTTGGTTATAATGCATTATATATTTTTCTTTGGTTATAATGCATTATATATTTTTCTTTTGGTCACAATGCATTCTATACTTTTCTTTGGTTACATTGCAGTATATACGTTTCTTTTGTTATGATGCGTTATATACTTTTGGTTACAATGCATTCTATACTTTTCTTTTGGTTACAATGCATTCTGTATTTTTCTTTTGGTTACAACACATTCTATATTTTTCTTTTGGTTATAATGCATTATATATTTTTCTTTGGTTATAATGCATTATATATTTTTCCTTTGGTTACAATGCATTCTATACTTTTCTTTTGGTTACATTGCATTATAAACTTTTCTTTTGGTTACAATCCATTCTATACTTTTCT
The DNA here is from genome assembly GCA_039654755.1 of Calcarius lapponicus. Lineage (NCBI taxonomy): Eukaryota > Metazoa > Chordata > Aves > Passeriformes > Fringillidae > Calcarius > Calcarius lapponicus. The sequence continues at coordinate 25,296 of JBBFKN010000146.1, forward strand.
TTTGGTCACAATGCATTCTATACTTTTCTTTGCTGAGCATCTTCATACAGCAGAACCAATCTCTACCTTAACTTTTACCCACAGCCTATCATAACTACCATAATTACCACATTCATGTTACTGTTCTCCAATCACTAACAGTCAGTACTTTACAGTTTAAGCTGGAAGTTGGTTTTCAGTTTTCTTGCAGTGGAAAATTCTGAGACCTTTTTTCTACATTGACAGTCTTGTTTGCCTGTGCTGTCTTTCTGCTTGGTCAAAGCATCTTCTTGTTTGGGGTGGGTTTATCCTTTGCTCTGAGCCATAAAACCCCTCCTAACTCACACACCCTTTGCCTCCTTGGTTATCCAGTGGGACTGGCTCAGCAATTCTTTTCTGCTCTATCAAAACTTGCTTCCGTCTCTCTTCCTTCATCAGGCTCTACATTTAAAAATCTTTCTGCCAAGCACACACACCCGTGAGGCTTTCTTGTCACACTTTCATCCTTCCCAACACGGGACGGGCTCTCTGGGGTCTCCCGGGATTGTGGAATTCTGCCGGAGCCGGCTCATTTTGTGTCCTGCTCCTCATTCCAGGGCTTCCCGGGGAGCGGGGCCTGCCCGGCCCGCGGGGGCTGAAGGGGGACCAGGGAGAGCTGGGCCCGCGCGGCCCCGCGGGAATGCGCGGCTTCAAAGGTACGGACGCGGATCCCGGCAGGAATCTGGGATCAGACGGGCGCTGGAGATCCCGGGATGAGGGGCAGAGCCCTGGGAGGGAGAGCGGGGGATCCTCTGGCTCGGGAAGCACCACCCGGATCTCCTGGAGGAATGGGAATGCCAACAATTCCTGCACCAACCCGGAGGGAATGGATGGATTTGGGATGTCCTCCCACTCCATGGGGCTCCGGCAGGAATTTGGAATGATCTCCTGGTGTTTTCTGGGGCGTTCTTGGCTGGCTGTGGTTTCCCATCTTCCCAGGAAAACTGTGGGAGTAGGAAGTTGGGATTTAGTGGGACACGGCTGTCCCTGGACACCTGGGACGGGAAATTCCCAGCTGCAACTAAAAGCAGGATTGAAAACCCCAAAAAATGCCCTTTGTGCCTCAAAATTCCTGCTGGGGAGGCAGGAAGGGAAAACACCCCGGGAAGAGCTGGGAATTGTAGGGAACAGAAACCTGGAGGGGTTTGGGACTGGGATTGGGATTGGGATTGGGATTGGGATTGGGATTGGGATTGGGACTGGGATTTGGATTGGAATTGGGATTGGGATTGGGACTGGGACTGGGATTGGGATTGGGTTTGGGATTGGGATTTGGATTGGAATTGGGATTGGGATTGGGATTGGGATTGGGCCTGGGATTGGGACTGGGATTGGGTTTGGGATTGGGATTGGGACTGGGCTTTGGATTGGAATTGGGATTGGGATTGGGCCTGGGATTGGGATCGGGACTGGGACTGGGATTGGGTGGGAAGGGACCTTAAAGATCCTCGAATTCCTCATGCCGAGAGCTCCTTAAGTGCAGAAAATGATCCCAAAATTCCCCGGCTGGGTTGGGATTTGCCGGCCCGATGCTGGATTTGCTCAGGAAGGAATCATGGAATCGTTGAGGCTGGAAAAGTTCTCCCAGCCCAACCATTCCCACCCCAATCCACATCTCCGAGCGCCACATTCCCACGGATTCGGATCCCTTGGGAATGGGGGCTCCACCCCTGGTCTCGATGGTCTCTCAGGGCTTTTCCAACCTCAGCAATTCCATGAAAACCCCAAAGCCGTTCCCGGATCCCGTCCCCATCCCAGGGATCCCTGCTGTCCCACATGGATGGGGGTCACTCCAATGTGTTCCCCCCCCCAAAAATCATCCATCCCCACCTCCCTCCCTCTGAAAATCGGGAATGTCGGATCCAGGGGTTCCTCCGACCCCTTTTCCAATGGAATTCCAGCCCCTCTGGCAGTGCTCCGGCAGTTTATGGGATTCTCTGGAATTTATGGGAAACAGACCCGGGCCCGGGCACGGATCCAAAGCCAGGCTTTGCCTCAAACCCCGGATTTCTGCAGGACCCTTCTCCAAGGACTTCCTGCCTCGGGAATTGCATCCCAGGAATCCTGGGATGGGGGTTTTAGGTGTGGAGGAGCCTCCTCATGGAAAATTCCAGGTTTAAGCTTCTCCTGGAGCAGCTCCGACCTGGCAGAGGAGCAGCAGATTCCCGAGTCATTTTTCTCGTTGGTATTTTCCCGTTTTTGATGGATTTTTCCTCAAAATGACCCCAGTGGAAGATTTTTTTTCCTCGCTTCCAAATGGGAAAAATTATCCTGGGAAGCGAGGACAGGTCCGCCCTCCCCACTTTTCCATGGAAAACGTTGTGTGGGGAATACACTCGGGAGGAAAGAGCGGGAAAAATCCAAGCTGGGATCGGAATTTAGGGATAAATTCGGGGGGATAAGAGAAGATTCCTTCTGGAACATCCCCAGGGTGGAGTCTTTTGGGAACAGCAACAAAACTTTCTGATTCCACCCAGAAAAATGGGATTGGTGGGTTCTCCTGGGGCTTTTCCCAAGATTTTGGGATCCGTCCATCCCTGCAGATCCGTGGGAGGAGCTGAGGGTCCCTGTCACTGTGTCTGGGCCTACATTTTGTGCCCAATCCCAAAAAAAACCAAAAAAGATGGGAAAACGGCCTGGAATGCTTTGACGGTGGCTGGGGGAAGGCACCGGGCAGGATGGAGCGGGATTCTCCCAAATTCCCGGCTCTGTCCCAACCCCACGGCTCCCTCCAGGCTCTCTGGGAATTGGATCCCGTTTTTGGGATCTTCTCCAGCCCCAGTATGTGAATCACCGAGTTATTCCCACCAGAAAATTCCTGGGAACAGAGGAGAGATGGGAAAAGGGGGAAGGAAGGAGACGGAGAAGCTGCGGCTGCCCCTGGATCCCCGGGAGTGTCCCAGGAAAGGTTGGAGCAGCCCAGGAATAGCGGGAGGTGTCGGGGTTGGAATGGGATGGGATAGAAGGTCCATGGATCCCATCCCAAACCATTCCGGGATTCCCGGATCGCTGCTGCTCTCGGAGCGGTGACGGAAACCGGGACAAGTTGGGGATTTGGGATTTCAGGAAGGGAAACTTCTTCCACATTCCACGACCCCAGGGTGATCCAAATCCACCCTGGGACACTGGCAGGGATCCAGGGATTCTCTGGGAATTCCAGCCCAGCTGGGAATTCCCTCCCAAGATCCCACCATCCCAAGCTCCCCTTTCCAGGGAATTCCCTCCATTCCCAGCTCTCCCAGGGTGGGGTTGGACCCATCCCCATCCCGACTCCTTCTTGAAAAGGAATTTCGGGATCCAGGGATTTCACTGGGAATTTGGGACTCCAGGAAGGGTCTCCCTTCCCTTTTCCATACCCAAATTCCATAAAAATCTCCCTGAATGGATTCCCAATGCCCGTGATCCCAGAATCCCAGAATGGTTTGGGTGGGAAGGGACCTTAGATCCCATCCCAGGGACACCTCCCACTATCCCAGGTTGCTCCAAGACCCATCCAACCTTTTGTTGGACACTGCCAGGGGTCCAGGGATTCCCTGGGAATTCCAGCCCAGCCAGGAATCCCTTCCCAAGATCCCACCATCCCAAGCTCCCCTTTCCCACTGGAAGCCACTCCCTGGCTCCCTCCAGCCCTTGCCCAAATCCCAGCTCTCCTTTCCCTCTGGAAAAGGCTCCAAGGATTCCCTGGATCCTTCCCTGATCCAGCTGCACATTCCCAGCTCTCCCAGCCTGGCACTGGATCCAGCCCCATCCTGATTCCTGCTTGGGAAGGAAATTCGGGATCCGGGAGCTTCACTGGGAATTGGGGACTCCAGGAAGGCTCTCCCTTCCCTTCTCCATCCCTGAATTCCATAAAAATTCCTCGGGATGGATCATGAGTGCCCTGGATCCCAGAATCCCAGAATCCCCAGGATCATTCCCTCCTCTCCCCCTCCCCATTTTGAGGACAAACCCCCCGAACCCGGCGCTGTCGCTTCCCAATCCGATTCCTGCAGCAGGGGCTGCTCCAGGATCCCGACCCCATCCCGAGGCGGGAGCCGCATCCCTGGCCCCGTTCCCGGCCGTTTCCATCTGGATCCCATCAGCTCCGTCCCTTTCCCCATCCCACACAGCCCGCGGGAGCAATCCCGCTCTCCCGGGGACAGGGCAGGAATTTCCTGCCCGGCTCGGCCTTTTTGGGATCGTTTCCCATCCCGTGTTTTCCTTTCTCCCGGGTTTTCGGGTGTTGCTTGTTGTTCCTGGAGCATCCCTGAGCCTTTCCTTGGGATCGGGCCAGGCTTGGCCGAGCCGGGATCGGCAAATCGGGGCCTGGAAAAGCCGGGAATGAGGGAGGAGGAGGCTCCGGGAGAGCCAAGGAATGTCCGAGCTCGTTAGTGAGGTCATTAACGGGATATTAAACCATGACTGGGATATGGAATCATTCCCGGGATATTAAAACATGACTGGGATATAGGATCATTCCCAGGATATGGAATCATTCCCGGGATATTAAACCATGATTGGCATATGGGATCATATGGGATATGGAATCATTCCCGGGATATTAAACTATGGTTGGGATATCAAATAATTTCCAGGATATGGAATAATTCGCAGGATATTAAACCATGATTGGGATATGGAATCATTCCTAGGAAATCAAACCATGATTGGGATATGGAATAATTCCCGGGATATTGAATCATGGTTGGGATATTGAATAATTCCCTGGATATTAAGCCATGATTGGGATATTGAACCATTCCCGGGATATGGAATAATTCCTGGGATATTAAACCATGAACTGGATATGGAATCATTTCCAGGATAATTTAAACCATGATTGGGATATGGAATAATTCCCAGGATATTAAACCATGATTGGGATATGGAATCATTCCCGTGATAGGGAATCATTCCTTGGATATTAAACCATGACTGGGATATGGAATCATTCCTGGGATAGGGAATCATTCCCGGGATATTAAACCATGCTTAGGATATTGAACCATTCCCGGGATATGGAATAATTCCTGGAATATTAAACCATGAACTGGATATGGAATCATTCCCAGGATATCAAACCATGATTGGGATATGGAATCATTCCTGGGATATTGAATCATTCCCGGGATATTAAACCATGATTGGGATATGGAATCATTCCTGGGATATGGAATCATTCCTGGGATATTGAACCACGATTGGGATATGGAATCATTCCCGGGATAGGGAATCATTCCTGGGATATTAAACCATAGTTGGGATATTGAACCATTCCCGGGATATGGAATAATTCCTGGAATATTAAACCATGAACTGGATATGGAATCATTCCCGGGATATTAAACCATGATTGGGATATGGAATCATTCCCGGGATATTGAACCATTCCCGGGATATTAAACCATAATTGGGATATTAAACCATAATTGGGATATTAAACCATAATTGGGATATTGAATAATTCCTGGGATATTAAACCAATAATGGGATATTGAATCATTCCCAGGATATTAAACCAATAATGGTATATTGAATAATTCCCAGGATATCAAACCATGATTGGGATATTGAATAATTCCCAGGATATTAAACCAATAATGGGATATGGAATAATTCCTGGGATATTAAACCAATAATGGGATATGGAATCATTCCCAGGATATTAAACCATGGTTGGGATATGGAATCATTCCCTGGATATTAAACCATGATTGGGATATGGAATCATTCCTGGGATATGGAATCATTCCCTGGATATTGAACCATGACTGGGATATGGAATCATTCCCGGGATATTAAACCATCATTGGGATATTGAATAATTCCCAGGATATTAAACTGTGGTTGGGATACGGAATCATTCCTGGGATATTAAACCATGACTGGGATATTGAATAATTCCCACAATATCAAACCATGATTGGGATATTGAATCATTCCCAGGATATTAAACCAATAATGGGATATGGAATAATTCCTGGGATATTAAACCAATAATGGGATATTGAATCATTCCCAGGATATTAAACCATGATTGGAATATTGAATAATTCCCTGGATATTGAACCATGATTGGGATATGGAATCATTCCCTGGATATTGAACCAATATTGGGATACTGAATCATTCCAAGGATATCAAACCATGATTTGATATGGAATCATTCCCGGATATTGAATCATTCCCAGGATATCAAACCAGCAGGAATGTTTACCCAGCTGCTCCGACCCCCTGGCATCGCCCTTTTCCATGGATACCATTCCATGATTTCCTGGTGCTCCCTCAGGGATTGGGGAATCCTGAGGGGTACCCCTGATCCCCAAATGAAGCGTTTTTAGCCCCAAACGGGGTTTTCCACCCCCAAATCGGGAATTTAATCCCAAAATCCAGATGGGATTTATGGGATCTGCAGTCAGGAATTTCAGGAATTCCTCTGCCGCAGGACGCGTTCCCGGAGGGGTTTTGGGATTTCCCATTTTTGGGAGCAGGGCTGGGAAATGGGATATCGGGAGTGAGGGGGGTTTGGGGGGATTTATGGGGTCCAGGGGGGTCAAAGAGGGATGGGGATTTCTGGGGATTTCTGGGAATTCCTGGGGATTCCTGGGGATTTCTGGGATTTCACGGGGTTTGGGGGCATCAAAGAGGGATGAGGATTTCTGGAAATTTCTGGGAATTTCTGGGGATTTCTGGGAATTTATGGGGATTTATAGGGGTCCAGGGGCATCAAAGATCAATGGGAATTTATGGGGATTTCTGGGAATTTATGGGAATATAGGAATTTATGGGCATTTATGGGGGTCCAGGGGCATCAAAGAGGGATGGGGATTCCTGGGGATTCCTGGGGATTTCTGGGAATTTCAAGGGATATTTGGGGATTTCTGGGGATTTCTGGGGGTCCAGGGGCATCAAAGAGGGATGGGGATTTATGGGAATTTCTGGGAATTTCTGGGGATTTCTGGGAATTCCTGGGGGCTGTCGGGGGCTCAGCGCAGCCCCAGAATTCCGTCTCCTCTCTTCCCAGGCGAGCGCGGCCCCAAGGGGGACAAGGGGGACAGGGGGGACCGAGGAGCCGCCGGCGGCACCGGTGAGTTCCGGGCGCTCCCCACGGAGACCCCGGCGCGGAATTTGGGGAGATTTTTGGGAATTGGGAGCCCAGGGAGGGGAAATTCCTGATGGAAAGGGGAATTCCTGACGCTGGGAAAGCCATCCCAGGGTTCTCCTGCAATTCCAGGGACATCCCAGCCTGGGGACATTCCACATGGAATCCCAGGGATGTCATTCCTTGGGGACATCCCAGCCTGGGGACATTCCACACGGAATCCCAGGGATGTCATTCCTTGGGGACATCCCAGCTTGGGGACATCCCAGCCTGGGGACATTGCCCATGGAATTCCAGGGACATCCCGGCCTGGGGACATTCCCCATGGAATTCCAAGGATGTCACTCCTTGGGGACATTCCCCATGGAATCCCAGGGACATCCCAGCCTGGGGACATTCCCCATGGAATTCCAAGGACGTCGCTCCTTGGGGACATTCCCTCTGGAATTCCAGGGACATCCCAGCCTGGGGACATCCATCTCTGGGGACATTGTCCATGGAATCCCAGGGACATCCCAGCTTGGGGACATTTCCCATGGAATCCCAAGGACATCACTCCTTGGGGACATTCCCCATGGAATCCCAGGGATGTCACTCCCTGGGGACATTCCCTCTGGAATTCCAGGGACATCCCAGCCTGGGGACATTCCTCATGGAATTCCGGTGATATCCCAGCTTGGGGACATTTCCCACGGAATCCCAAGGACATCACTCCTTGGGGACATTCCCCATGGAATCCCAAGGACATCCCAGCCTGGGGGCATTCCACATGGAATCCCAGGGATGGCATTCCTTGGGGACCTTCCAGCTTGGGGACATCCCAGCCTGGGGACATTCCACATGGAATCCCAGGGACATCCCAGCCTGGGGACATTCCCCATGGAATCCCAGGGATATCCCAGCTTGGGGACATTACTCATGGAATCCCAAGGACGTCACTCCTTGGGGACATTCCCTCTGGAATTCCAGGGACATCCCAGCCTGGGGACATCCATCCCTGGGGACATTCCCCATGGAACTCCAGGGACATCCCAGCTTGAGGATGTTGCTCGTGGAATTCCAGGGATATCCCAGCCTGGGGACATTCCCCATGGAATTCCAGGGACATCCCGGCCTGGGGACATTCCTCATGGAATTCCAGGGATATCCCAGCTTGGGGACATTCCCCATGGAATTCCAGGGGACATCCCAGCCTGGGGACATTCCCCATGGAATTCCAGGGGCCTCCCAGCCTGGGGACATTCCCAACCTCTGCTGGAAGTTCCCAACCATGGTCGGACCTTCCCGGCCTGGGAATGTCCCGGGGTCCCCTGGGATGCTTCACCCGCTGCTTCTTCCCCATGGAGAAGCCACAGGAGATGCTCCAGGGCGGGGCCAGGAGCATCCCATGGAGATGGCACCGTCCCTGAGGATGCCACCACGGGTGACGTCACCACGGATGACATCACCACGGATGATGCCACCATGGATGACATCACCATGGATGATGCCACCATGGATGACATCACCATGGATGATGGCACCACGGATGATGTCACCATCCCTGGGAGATGGCACCATCCCTGGGGATGCCACCATGGGTGACCTCACGATGGATGACGTCAGCATGGATGATGTCACTGTGGATGATGTCCCCATGGCTGTGTCCCCCTGGCTGCTGTCCCCATGGCCATGCATTACATCCCCACGGCTGTGTTCCCATGGCCACTGTCCCCATACCCACGTTTGCTGTCCCCACGTCCATCCTGGTGTCCCCGTGTCTGTCCCGGTGTCCCTCAGTTCCCTCCGAGGGCTCCGTGCGGCTGCTGTCCCTGGTGGCTGCTGTGCCCATGTCCCTCTTGGTGTCCCCATGTCCCTCCTGGTGTCCCCACATCCATCCCGGTGTCCCCATGCCCATCCTGGTGTCCCATGCCCATCCTGGTGTCCCCATGTCCATCCTGCCGTCCCCACATCCATCCTGGTGTCCCCATGGTCATGGCTCCTGTCCCCATGTCCATCCCGGTGTCCCCATGTCCCTCCCGGTGTCCCCGTGTCTGTCCCCAGCTCCGTCCAAGGGCTCGGTGCAGCTGCTGTCCCTGGTGGTTGCTGTCCCCATGTCCCTCCTGGTGTCCCCATGTCTGTCCCGGTGTCCCCATGTCTGTCCCCAGCTCCGTCTGAGGGCTCGGTGTGCCTGGTGAACGGCTCCTGTCCCCATGTCCATCCCGGTGTCCCCATGTCCATCCCGGTGTCCCCATGTCCATCCCGGTGTCCCCATGTCTGTCCTGGTGTCCCCGTGTCTGTCCCCAGCTCCGTCCGAGGGCTCGGTGCGCCTGGTGAATGGCTCGGGGGCCCACGAGGGGCGCCTGGAGATTTTCCACGAGCGGCGCTGGGGCTCCGTGTGCGACGACGGCTGGGACGGGCGCGACGGGGACGTGGCGTGCCGCATGCTGGGCTACCCCGGCGCCGCCGACGTCTTCCGCATGGCGCGCTTCGGACAAGGTGGGAACAATCGGGAATGGGAATGGGAACGGGAATGGGATTGGGAATGGCTCCTTGGGACCGGGAACGGGATCGGGAATGGGATTCGGGATGGGGAACGGCTCCTCGGGATTGGGAACGGCTCCTCGGGACCGGGAATGGCTCCTTGGGATTGGGAATGGGATCAGGAACGGGATTCGGGATGGGGAACGGCTCCTTGGGATTGGGAACGGAATTCGGGATCAGGAACAGCTCCTGTGGGATTCAGAAACAGGATTCAGGATTGGGAACAGGATTCGGGAACAGTTCCTTGGGATCCCATGGAAAGGCTCCTTGGGATTGGGAACGGCTCCTCGGGAGCGGGAACGGGATCGGGAATGGGATTCGGGATGGGGAACAGCTCTTCAGGATTTGGGAACGGCTCCTTGGGATTGGGAACGGCTCCTGTGGGATTGGGAATGGGATTCAGGATTGGGAATGGGATTCGGGATTGGGAACGGGATTCGGGATTGGGAACGGGATTCAGGATTGGGAATGGCTCCTGTGGGATTTGAGAACAGGATTGGGGATTGGGAACGGCTCCTTGGGATCGGGAACAGGATTCCGGATTGGGAATGGGATTCAGGATTTGGGAACAGCTACTGTGGGATTAGGAACAAGATTCGGGATGGGGAATGGCCCCTTGGGATTGGGAACGGCTCCTCGGGACCAGGAATGGGATTGAGAACAGGATTCAGGATGGGGAACGGCTCCTTGGGATTGGAAACAGCTCCTGCGGGATTGGGAACGGGATTCAGGATGGGGAACAGCTCCTGTGGGACTGGGAACGGGAATTGGGATTGGGAACAGTTCCTCGGGATTGGGAACAGGATTCGGGATCAGGAACAGCTCCTGTGGGATTCAGAAACAGGATTCAGTATTGGTAACAGGATTCGGGATGGGGAATGGCTCCTTGGGATCCTGGGCAAAGGCTCCTTGGGATTGGAGGATGGGATCTCAGATTGGGAACGGGATTCGGGAATGGCTCCTTGGGATTGGGAACAGGGTTCGGGATCAGGAACAGCTCCTGCGGGATTTGGGAATGGAATTCGGGAATGGGAACAGGATTTGGGATGGGGAACGGCTTCTGTGGGATTTGGGAATGGGATTGGGGATTGGGGATTGGGAACGGCTCCTGTGGGATTTGAGAATGGATCCTCGGCATTTGGAATGGCTCCTTGGGATTGGGAAAAGCTCCTTGGGATTGGGAATGGCATTTGGGATTGGGATTCAGCATGTGGAACGGCTCCTGTGGGATTCAGAAACGGGATTCGGGATTGGGAACGGGATTCGGGATTGGGAACGGGATTCGGGATTGGGAACGGCTTCTCTGGGATTGGGAATGGCTCCTTGGATCGGGAACGGGATTCGGGATTGGGAACAGCTCCTCGGGATTGGGAATGGGATTTGGGATTGGGAACAGCTCCTTGGGACCAGGAAGGGGATTCAGGATTGGCTCCTCGGGATTGGGAACAGCTCCTGTGGGATTCAGGAACAGCTCCTCAGGATTGGGAACGGCTCCTCGGGTTTCAGGAATGGCTCCTGTGGGATCCCCGTAATTCCATCCTTGGGGGATCCATGGAATTCTGTCCTGGGGTAACTCCCTCCGTGGTGTCCGTGTGTCCGTCCGCAGGCACGGGGAAGATCTGGATGGACGACGTGTCCTGCACGGGCACCGAGGAGTCCCTGGAGCTCTGCAGCTTCTCGGGCTGGGGCCGCACCAACTGCGGCCACGCCGAGGACGCCGGAGTGCGCTGCCGGACAGACTGACACCGAAACACACCCCACCCCATAGGGAATGACCCCAAAATACACCCTATCCCATAGGGAATGACCCCAAATCCACCCTGAGGGACTGACACCAAAACCCATCCCATCCCATAGGGAATGACCCCAAATCCACCCCATAACGGAATGACACCGAAACACACCCCACCCCATAGGGAATGACCCCAAAACCCATCCCAAGGGGGAGTGACCCCAAATCCACCCCACCCCGTAGGGAATGACCCCAAAATCCACCCCATCCCAGAGGGAATGACCCCAAAATCCACCCCACCCCATAGGGAATGACCCCAAAATCCACCCCATCCCAGAGGGAATGACCCCAAATCCACCCCATAATGGAATGACTCCAAAACTCATCCCATCCCATAGGGACTGACCCCAAAACCCATCCCATAATGGAATGACCCCAAAACACACCCCATCCCATAGGGAATGACCCCAAATCCATCCCATCCCATAATGGAATGACACCAAATCCATCCCATAACGGAATGACACCGAAACCCAACCCATCCCATAGGGAATGACCCTAAATCCATCCCATCCCATAATGGAATGACCCCAAATCCATCCCATAATGGAATGACACCAAAATCCATCCCATCCCATAGGGACTGACCCCAAAATCCATCCCAAAAGGGGCTGACCCCAAATCCACCCTGAGGGAATGACCCCAAATCCACCCCATAACAGACTGACCCCAAATCTATCCCATAACGGAATGGCCCCAAAATCCATCCCAAAAGGGCCAGGGACTGACCCCAAAACCCACCCCAAAAGGGGCTGACCCCAAATCCACCCCATAACAGAATGACCCCAAAGCTGCCCCATAAGGGATTTACACCAAATCCATCCTAAAAGGGTCAGGAACTGACCCCCAATCCACCCTGAGGGACTGACCCCAAATATGCCCCAGCGGGACTGACCCCAAATCCATCCCAAAGGAGAAATCCCAAACCCGCCCCGAGGGACTGACCCCAAACCTGCCCCGAGGGAAAACCCAAAGATATCCCATCCCAAAGGGACTGAGCCCAAACCCACCCCATAATGGAATGACCCCAAAATCCACCCCAAAAGGGGCTGACCCCAAATCCATCCCATAAGGGAATGACCCCAAAGCCACCCCAAAAGGGACTGACCTCAAATCCGCCCCAAAAGGGACTGACCTCAAATCCGCCCCAAAGGGAAATCCTAAATCCATCCCAAGGGAATGACCACAAATCTGCCCTGAGGGACTGACCCCAAATCGGCCCCAGAGGGACTGACCCCACAATCCACCCCATAACAGATTGACCCCAAATCCATCCCATAATGGACTGACCCCAAATGCAGCCCATGAGGGACTGACCCCAAATGCAGCCCATAAGGGACAGACCCCAAATCCACCCCATGAGGGACTGACCCCAAAATCCACCCCAAAAAGGACTGACCCCAAATCCATCCCGTAACAGAATGACCCCAAATCCACCCCATAATGGACTGACCCCAAAATCCACCCCATGAGGGACTGACCCCACAATCCACCCCATAACGGAATGACCCCAAAATCCATCCCATAATGGCCTGACCCCAAATCCACCCCAAAAGGGACTGACCCCAAATGCAGCCCATGAGGGACTGACCCCAAATGCAGCCCATAAGGGGCTGACCCCAAATCCATCCCATAATGGACTGACCCCAAATCCACCCCATGAGGGACTGACCCCAAATCCACCCCAAAAGAGAAATCCCAAACCCGCCCCAAGGGATGGACCCCAAACCCACCCCGAAGGGAAATCCCAAATCCATCCCAAAAGGGAAAATCCCAAATCCATCCCAAAAGGGAAAATCCCAAACCCATCCCAAAAGGGAAAATCCCAAACCCACCCCAAAGGGGAAAATCCCAAACCCATCCCAAAGGGGCCGGGGATGATCCCAAAAAGGACGACCCCAAATCCATCCCAAATCCCCATCCCTGGATCCCAGCAATGGGATCGTTCCCAGAGAAATAAAGGATTTGTTCTTCTCATGGCGGGGTTTATGGGATTTATGGGATTTATGGGATTTATGGGATTTATGGGGTTTATGGAGTTTATGGGGGTTTTTTGGCTTTTATGTGATTTATGGGATTTATGGAGTTTATGGGTTTGGTTTTTTTGTGTGTTTATGAGGTTTATAGGGTTTATGGGGTTTATGGGATTTTGTGGGGTTTTATGGGGTTTAATGGGGTTTTATGGAGTTCATGGGGTTTTTATAGGGTTTATGGAGTTTATGGGGTTTTGGGGTATATGGCGATTTATGGGGTTTTATAGGGTTTATGGGGTTTTTTTGGCTTTTATGTGATTTATGGGATTTATGGAGTTTATGGGGTTTCTGCTTTTTTGGTTTTTTTTGTTTTTTTTGGGGTTTTTTTTTGCATTTATGAGGTTTATAGGGTGTATGGGGGGTTTATGGGATTTTGTGGGGTTTCATGGGGTTTTATGGAGTTCATGGGGTTGATGGGGTTCATGGGGTTTTTATAGGGTTTATGGAGTTTATGGGGTTTTGGGGTTTATGGCGATTTATGGGGTTTTATAGGGTTTATGGGGTTTTTTTGGCTTTAATGTGATTTATGGGATTTATGGGGTTTATGGTTTTTTGTGGGTTTTTTTGCGTTTATGAGGTTTATAATGTTTATGGGGCTTATGGGATTTTGTGGGGTTTATGGGGTTTATGGGGTTTATGGGGTTTAATGGGGTTTTATGGAGTTCATGGGGTTCATGGGGTTTTTACAGGGTTTATGGGACTTTATGGGGTTTATGGAGTTTATGGGGTTTTGGGGTTTATGGCAATTTGTGGGGTTTATGGGTTTTTATGGGGTTTTTTGGCTTTTATGTGATTTATGGGATTTATGGAGTTCATGGGGTTTGTGGTTTTTTTTTTGTGTTTATGACGTTTATAGGGTGTATGGGGTTTATGGGATTTTGTGGGGTTTCACGGGATTCATGGGGTTTAATGGGGTTTTATGGAGTTCATGGGGTTCATGGGGTTTTTACAGGGTTTATGGGACTTTATGGAGTTTATGAAGTCTATGGGTTTTTGGGGTTTATGGCAATTTGTGGGGTTTATGGGATTTATGGGTTTTTTTTGGCTTTTATGTGATTTATGGGATTTATGGAGTTTATGGGGTTTATGGGTTTTTTTTGCGTTTATGAGGTTTATAAGGTTTACAGGGCTTATGGGATTTTGTGGGGTTTCATGGGGTTTATGGGGTTTTATGGAGTTCATGGGGTTTTTACAGGGTTTATGGAGTTTATGGGGTTTTGGGGTTTATGGGGTTTATGGGATTTTATGGGGATCTATGGGGTTTTATGGGGATTTATGGGGTTTTATGGGATTTTATGGGGATTTATGGGGTTTTATGGGGGTTTAGGGGGTTTATGGAGGTTTATGGAGGTTTATGGGGTTTTATTGTGGTTTAGGGCATTTATGGGGTTTTTATGGAGGTTGAAGGCATTTATGGGGTTTTATGGACATTTATGGGGTTTTATGGGCATTTATGGGGTTCTATGGGCATTTATGGGTTTTTTTGGGGTTTGAGGGATTTATGGGGGTTTCGGGGGGATTTTTGGGGTTTTATGGACATTTATGGGTTTTTATGGAGGTTGAGGGCATTTATGGGGTTTTATGGGCATTTATGGGGTTTTATGGGCATTTCGGGGTTTTTACGGGGTTTTAGGGCATTTTTGTGTCTCCACCGACCCCCCCGCGCCCCCCCCCCCAAATTCCTGGGCACCCCCTGACCCTTCCCAGCCCCACGGAGCCCCCGGAGCGCCCCAAATCCGCCCCCGCCGCTTTTGGGGCCGCCCCAAAACCCCTCAGGACCGCCCCAAGCCACGCCCCCTCCGCTCTGGCCACGCCCACACACGGCGCGCGCCGCTTACGTCACGTCGCCACCGCTCGGCCGCGCCCCCCGGCTCTGACCACGCCCCGCGCCGGCCCGCGCGGCTTTGGCCCCGCCCACATCCCCGCCCCCCGAGCGCCATATTTGGTGTTTGGCCACGCCCCCCCGGGAAGGGGCGGGGCCGGCGCGAGCGCGCGCGCGGGATTCGAACGCGGCGCCCGGAAACGGCGGAAAAGGCGGGAAAAGGATCCCAAAATTCCCCGGGATCGGCACCGGGAAAAGGATCCGGGAATCCCCCGGGATCGGCACCGGGAAAAGGATCCGGGAATTCCCGAGATCGGCACCGGGAAAAGGATCCGGGAATTCCCTGAGATCGGCACCGGGAAAAGGATCCGGGAATCCCCCGGGGATCGGCACCGGGAAAAGGATCCGGGAATCCCCCGGGATCGGCACCGGGAAAAGGATCCGGGAATTCCCCGGGATCGGCACCGGGAGCGGGAAAAGGATCCGGGAATTCCCGGGATCGGCACCGGGAGCGGAGGAGGATCCCGGATCTCCCCAGGCGGGACCGGCGGCCGCAGCCCGCGAAGCCCGGACCGAGGTGGGAACCCCGGAGCTGGGATCGGCCCCCAAAATCCCGGGATCCCCCCCATTCCCGAATCCCAACCCTGGGTCCCCATCCCTGGGCTGGGATCCGCCCCCGATCCACAATTCCCAAATCTGGGATCCCCCAGCCTGGGACCGTTCCCGGGGCCGGGATTTTGGGGATCCCCCCAATTCCCGGATCGGGGAGCTCCCAAATCACGGGACTCCCTAAATTCCCAAACGTGGGAGCCCCCCAATTCCCAAATCCAGGATTTCCCCAATTCCCAAATCCAGCCCCCCCCCCCCCCCCCCCAGTTCCCAAATCCACCCCCCTCAATTCCCAAAATTTCCCCGATTCCCAAATCCAGGTCCCTTCAATTCCCAAATCCAGGATTTCCCCAATTCCCAAATCTGGGACCCCCCCCCCCCCCCCCAATTCCCAAACACGAGACCTCCTCTAGTTCCCAAATTTGGGATTTCCCCAATTCCCAAATCCATGATTTCCCCAGTTCCCAAGATTTCCCCCAATTTCCAAATCTGCCCCTGCCAATGCCCAAATCTGGGATTTCCCAATTCCCAAATCCGGGATTCCTCTAATCCCCAAATCTGGGATTTCCCAATTCCCAAATCCAGGATTTCTCTAATCCCCAAATCTGGGATTTCCCAATTCCCAAATCCAGGATTTCTCTAATCCCCAAATCCGGGACTTCCACAATTCCCAAATCCGGGACATCCACAATTTCCAAATTTCCTAGCAATTCCCAAATCCAGGATTTCTCCAATTCCCAAATCCAGCTCTCCCCATTCCTAACATTTCCCCCAGTTCCCAAATCCAGGCCCCCCAATTCCAAGATTTCCCAAGTCCAGGATTTCCTAAAACCCCAAATCCAGGCCCCCTTTCAATTCCCAAATCCAGGACTTCCCCCAATTCCCAAATCTGGGACCCCCCCCCCCAATTCCCAAACACGAGACCTCCCCCCCCCCAGTTCCCAAATTTGGGATTTCCCCAATTCCCAAATCCAGGATTTCCCCAGTTCCCAAGATTTCCCCCAATTTCCAAATCTGCCCCTGCCAATGCCCAAATCTGGGATTTCCCAATTCCCAAATACAGGATTTCTCTAATCCCCAAATCTGGGATTTCCACAATTCCCAAATCCGGGACTTCCACAACTCCCAAATTTCCCAGCAATTCCCTAATCCAGGATTTCTCCAATTCCCAAATCCAGCTCTCCCCATTCCCAACATTTCCCCCAGTTCCCAAATCCAGGGCCCCAATTCCAAGATTTCCCAATTCCCAAGTCCAGGATTTCTCAAAATCCCAAATCCAGGCCCCCTTTCAATTCCCAAATCCAGGATTTCCCCAATTCCCAATCCAGCCCCCCCAATTCCCAAAATTTCCCCCAATTCCCAAAGCCAGGATACTCCCAATCCCCAAAATTCCCCCCAATCCTCAAAATTCCCCTCAATCCACAAATTTCCCCCAATTCTGAAATCCAGGCCCTCCCCCCACCAATCCTCAAAATTCCCCCCCAATTCCCAAATCCGGGATTTCCCCAATTCCCACAATTTCCCCCAAATCCAGGATTTATGCAATTCCCAAATCCCCAAATTTCCCCCCAGTTCCCAAATCCACCCCCCCCCCAATTCCCAAATCTGGGATTTCCCTCAATTCCCAAATCCAGGCCCCAACAATTCCCAAATCCGGGATTCCCCCAATTCCCAACATTTCCCTCAATCCCCAAATTTCCCCCCAGTTCCCAAATCCAGGCCCCAACAATTCCCAAATCCGGGATTCCCCCAATTCCCAACATTTCCCTCAATCCCCAAATTTCCCCCCAATTCCCAAATCCGCTGCCCCGGTGCCGTTGGGGTCCCTCCACGTCCCCTGGTGCCCCGCAGGATCGGGATCGGGATTGGGATCGGGATTGGGATCGGGATCGGGATCGGGATCGGGATCGGCTCCATGGACACCTTCCAGTCGCCGCCGCCCTCGGCCCGCCGGGACAAAGCGGGTGAGGAACAGCGGGACCGGCCCAGAGCCGTCCCAGAGGGATTGGGAGGGTCCCAAAGGGTTTGGGATGGTCCCAACGGGTTTGGGATGATCCCAAAGGGATGGGAATGTTCCCAAAAGGGATTGGGATGGCCCCAGAGGGATCAGGATGGTCCCAAGGGGATCAGGATGGTCCCAAAGGGTTTGGGATGTTCCCAAAAGGACCAGGAGGTTACCAAAGGGTTTGGAATGTTCCCAGAGGGGTCAGGATGGTCCCAAAGGGTTTGGGATGATCCCTAAGGGATGGGAATGTTCCCAAAAGGGATGGGGATGTTTGATCCTGGAATGTTCCGAAGGGACGGGGATGGTCCCAAAGGGATCGGGATGGCCCCAGAGGGATTGGAATGTTCCCAAAAGGGATCGGGATGTTTGCTCCTGGGATGGTCCCAAAGGGGTCAGGATGGTCCCAGAGGGTTTGGAATGTTCCCAGAGGGGTCAGGACTGGTCCCAAAGGGTTTGGGATGATCCCAAAGGGATGGGAATGTTCCCAAAAGGGATTGGGATGTTTGATCCCAGAATGTTCCCAAAAGGGATCGGGATGTTTGATCCCCAGAATGTTCCCAAAAGGGATCAGGATATTTGATCTCGGGATGTTCCGAAGGGATTGGGATGGCCCCAAAGGGATCGGGATGGCCCCAGAGGGATCGGGATGGCCCCCAGAGGGATCAGGATGGTCCCAAAGGGTTTGGGATGATCCCAAAGGGATGGGAATGTTCCCAAAAGGGATGGGGATGTTTGATCCCGGAATGGTCCCAAAAGGGATCGGGATGGTCGATCTCGGGATGTTCCGAAGGGATCGGGATGGCCCCAAAGGGATCAGGATGGTCCCCAAGGGGATTGGGAATGTCCCAAAGGGTTTGGGATGATCCCAAAGGGATGGGAATGTTCCCAAAAGGGGATCAGGATGGTCCAAGGGGATCAGGATGTTCCCAAAGTGGTCGGGATATTCCCAAAGGGATGGGATGTTCCCAAAAGGACCAGGAGGTTACCAAAGGGTTTCGAATGTTCCCAGAGGGGTCAGATGGTCCCAAAGGGTTTGGGATGTTTCCAAAGCGATGGGAATGTTCCAAAAGGGATCGGGATGTTTGATCCCGGAATGTTCCCAAAAGGATCAGGATGTTTGATCCCGGAATGTTCCCAAAAGGGATCGGGATGTTTGATCCCGGAATGTTCCCAAAAGGGATCGGGATGGTCGATCTCGGGATGTTCTGAAGGGACGGGGATGGTCCCAAAAGGGATCGGGATGGTCCCAAAGGGATCGGGATGGTCCCAAAGGGTTTGGAATGTTCCCAAGGGGATCAGGATTGTCCCAAAGGGTTTGGGATGCTCCCAAAGGGATGGGAATGTTCCCAGAAGGGATTGGGATGTTTGATCCCGGAATGTTCCGAAGGGACGGGGATGGTCCCCAAAGGGATGGGGATGTTCCCAAGGGGATCAGGATGGTCCCAGAGGGATTGGGATGTTCCCAAGGGAATCAGGATTGTCCCCAAAGGGTTTGGGATGCTCCCAAAGGGGATCAGGATGTTTGATCCTGGGATGGTCCCAAAAGGGTCAGGATGGTCCCAGAGGGATCGGGATGGTCCCAAAGGGTTTGGGATGTTTCCAAAGTGATGGGAATGTTCCCAAAAGGGATCGGGATGGTCCCAAAGGGGTCAGGATGGTCCCAAAGGGTTTGGGATGCTCCCAAAGAGATGGGATGTTCCCAAAAGGACCAGGAGGTTACCAAAGGGTTTGGGATGTTCCCAGGGGGGTCAGGATGGTCCCAAAGGGTTTGGGGTGTTTCCAAAGGGATGGGAATGTTCCCAAAAGGGATGGGGATGGTCGATCCTAGAATGTTCCCAAAAGGGATCGGGATATTTGATCCCAGAATGTTCCGAAGGGTCAGGATGGTCCCAGAGGGATCGGGATGTTTCCCAAGGGGTTTAGGATTGTCCCAAAGGGTTTGGAATGTTCCCAGAGGGGTCAGGATGGTCCCAAAGGGTTTGGGGTGTTTCCAAAGGGATCGGGATGTTCCCAAAAAGGGATGGGGATGTTTGATCCCGGAATGTTCCCAAAAGGGATCGGGATGTTTGATCCTGGGATGGTCCCAAAGGGGTCAGGATGGTCCCAGAGGGTTTGGAGTGTTCCCAGAGGGGTCAGGATTGTCCCAGTGAATTTCCCGTGGGATCACCCGGGAATTCTCCCCGCAGAGCCCGGCCCCGTGTCCGTGACCATCCCGGCCTCTCCCTTCATGCAGAAGTTGGGATTCGGCACCGGAGTCAGCGTCTACCTGATGAAAAGGTTGGGAATGGCCTCGGGAATCATCCTGGGAAATCCCGGAGATGATCCCGGTTTTCCTCCCCGTGGATACGGAGCCGAGGGAGGGATTTGGGAATTGTGGAGCTGGGAAGGAGCGCGGTGTTGCTGGGATAACCTGTCCTGGCTGGAATTCTGGGATTTGGGCTCTATTCCTGGGAATTCTGGGATTTGGGCTCCATTCTTGCAAATTCCAGGATTTGAGCTCCATTATTTTGGGACGATCCCGTCCTCGCTGGAATTCCAGGGTTTTGGGCTCCATTATTTTGGGATAACCCTCTCCTGTCTGGAATTCTGGGATTTGGGCTCCATTATTTTGGGATAACCCCACTGGTCGTTCCTTGGATGGAATTCAGGGATTTGGGGCCATTCCTGGGATAAAGCCTGGCTAGAATTCCAGGATTTTGGGCTCCAGTATTCTGGGATAACCCTTTCCTAGCTGGAGTTCCAGGGTTTGGGCTCCATTCCTGGGAATTCCAAGATTTTGGGCCCCGTTATTTTGGGATAACCCTTTCCAGGCTGGCATTCCAGGATTTTGGGCTCCATTATTTTGGGATAACACTTTCCCAGATGGAATTCCAGGATTTGGTCTCCATTCCTGGGAATTCCAAGATTTTGGGCTCCATTATTTTGGAATAACTCTTCCCTGGCTGGAATTCCAGGGATTTGGGCTCCATTCCTGTGAATTCCAGGATTTGGTCTCCATTAGTTTGGGATAACCTTTTCCTGCCTGGAATTCCAGAGATTTGGTCTCCATCATTTTTGGATAACCCTTTCCCAGCTGTAATTCTGGGATTTTGGGTTTCATTATTTCCAGATAACCCATTCCCAGCTGGAATTCCAGGCAGTTTGGGCTCCATTATTCTGGGATAACCCTTTCCCAGCTGGAATTCTGGGACTTGGGCTCCATTCCCAGGAATCCAGGATTTTGGGCTCTATTATTTTGGGATAACCCTTTCCTAGCTGGAGTTCCAGGGTTTGGGCTCCATTCCTGGGAATTCCAAGATTTTGGGCCCCATTATTTTGGGATAACTCTTCCCTGGCTGGAATTCCAGGGATTTGGGCTCCATTATTCGGGGATAACCCTTTCCCAGCTGGAATTCTGGGACTTGGGCTCCATTCCCAGGAATCCAGGATTTTGGGCTCTATTATTTTGGGATAACCCTTTCCCTGGCTGGAATCCCAGGGGGTTTGGGCTCTATTATTTCAGGATAACCCATTCCCAGCTGGAATTCTGGGATTTGGGCTCCATTCCTGGGAATTCCAAGATTTTGGGCTCCATTATTTTGGAATAACTCTTCCCTGGCTGGAATTCCAGGGATTTGGGCTCCATTATTTCAGGATAACCCTTTTCCAGCTGGAATTCTGGGATTTGGGCTCCATTATTTCAGGATAACCCTTTCCCAGCTGGAATTCTGGGATTTGGGCTCCATTCCTGGGAATTCCAAGATTTTGGGCTCCATTATTTTGGGATAACCTTTCCCAGCTATAATTCCAGGGATTTGGGGCCCATTCCTTCCCTCCACCAGGAAATGGGATCGGATAAAAAGTCCCTTTCCCTGAAAAATTCCCCGGGGGAAATTCGCAGCATTCCCGTCCCACGCGGCGGGGGGGATGATCGGATCCCTTCCCGGTGGGAATTCCGCGGGAATTCCCGGGTTTTTCCCGGCCAGGTCCCCGCGGGGGCTGCCCCGCTCTCCGTGGGCCGTGAAGAAAATCAACGCCGGCTGCTCCCAGAGCCAGCGCAGCCTCTTCCAGAGGAGGCTCCGCGAGGAGGCCCGGACCCTGCGGAACCTGCGGCACCCCAACATCGTCGGTGCGCATTCCCGGGAACCGAGGGCTCGGATCCATCGGGAATGGGGTCGGGTACATTGGGAATGGGGTTGGATCCATTGGGAATGGGGATGGGTACATTGGGAATGGGGTTAGGTACATTGGGAATGGGGATGGATCCATCGGGAATGGGGTTGGGTACATTGGGAATGGGGTTGGATCCATCAGGAATGGGGATGGGCACATTGGGAATGGGGTTGGATCCATGGGAATGGGGATGGGTTTGATGGGAATGGAGGGGTTGGATTTGTTGGGAATGGAGGAGTTGGATGTGATGGGAATGGGATTGGATCCACTGGGAATGGAAGGATGGATCCATTGAAATGGGGATGGATGTGATGGGAATGGGGATGGATCCTTGGGAAAGGAGGGGTTGGATCCCTTGGGAATGGGGTTGGATTTGATGGGAATGGATCCATTGGGAATGGAGCCATGGATCCATGGGAATGGGGTTGGATCCATGGGAATGGGGTTGGATCCATGGGAATGGGGATGGGTACATTGGGAATGAAGGGTTGGATCCATTGGGAATGGGGATGGGTTTGATTTGATGGGAATGGGGATGGATCCCTGGGAAAGGAGGGGTTGGATCCCTTGGGAATGGGGTTGGATTTGTTGGGAATGGAGGAGTTGGATGTGATGGGAATGGGGTTGGATCCATTGGGAATGGAGGGGTTGGATCCATTGGGAATGGAGGGATTGGATCCCTTGGGAATGGGGTTGGATTTGATGGGAATGGAGGGGTTGGATCCATTGGGAATGGGATTGGATCCATGGGAATGGGGATGGGTACATTGGGAATGGGGGGTTGGATCCATTGGGAATGGGGATGGGTTTGATTTGATGGGAATGGGGATGGATCCCTGGGAAAGGAGGGGTTGGATCCCTTGGGAATGGGGTTGGATTTGTTGGGAATGGAGGAGTTGGATGTGATGGGAATGGGGTTGGATCCATTGGGAATGGAGGGATTGGATCCCTTGGGAATGGGGTTGGATTTGATGGGAATGGAGGGGTTGGATCCATCGGGAATGGGATTGGATCCATGGGAATGGGGATGGGTACATTGGGAATGGGGGGTTGGATCCATTGGGAATGGGGATGGGTTTGATGGGAATGGAGGGTTTGGATTTTTTGGGAATGGCGGGGTTGGATGTGATGGGAATGGGGTTGGATCCACTGGGAATGGAAGGATGGATCCATTGAAATGGGGATGGATGTGATGGGAATGGGGATGGATCCTTGGGAATGGGGTTGGATTTGATGGGGATGGATCCATTGGGAATGGATCCATGGGAATGGGGATGGATGTGATGGGAATGGGGATGGATCCTTGGGAAAGGAGGGGTTGGATCCCTTGGGAATGGGGTTGGATTTGATGGGAATGGAGGGGTTGGATCCATTGGGAATGGGGATGGGTACATTGGGAATGGGGATGGATCCATTGAAATGGGGATGGATGTGATGAGAATGGGGATGGATCCTTGGGAAAGGAGGGGTTGGATCCCTTGGGAATGGGGTTGGATTTGATGGGAATGGAGGGGATGGATCCATTGGGAATGGAGCCATGGATCCATGGGAATGGGGATGGGTACATTGGGAATGGGTATGGATCCATGGGAATGGGGTTGGATCCATGGGAAAGGAGGGGTTGGGTTTGTTGGGAATGGGGTTGGATCCATGAGAATGGGGTTGGGTACATTGGGAATGGGGATGGGTCCATTGGGAATGAAGGGTTGGATACATTGGGAATGGGGATGGGTTTGATGGGAATGGAAGGGTTGGATTTGTTGGGAATGGAGGAGTTGGATGTGATGGGAATGGGGTTGGATCCATTGGGAATGGAAGGATGGATCCATTGAAATGGGGATGGATGTGATGGGAATGGGGATGGATCCTTGGGAAAGGAGGGGTTGGATCCCTTGGGAATGGGGTTGGATTTGATGGGAATGGATCCATTGGGAATGGAGCCATGGATCCATGGGAATGGAGGGTTTGGATCCCTTGGGAATGGGGTTGGATTTGATGGGAATGGAGGGATTGGATCCCTTGGGAATGGGATTGGACCCATGGGAATGGAGATGGGTACATTGGGAATGGAGGGTTGGATCCATTGGGAATGGGGATGGATTTGATGGGAACGGAGAGTTTGGATTTGTTGGGAATGGAGGAGTTGGATGTGATAGGAATGGAAGGATGGATCCATTGAAATGGGGATGGATGTGATGGGAATGGGGATGGATCCTTGGGAAAGGAGGGGTTGGATCCCTTGGGAATGGGGTTGGATTTGATGGGAATGGAGGAGTTGGATGTGATGGGAATGGGGTTGGATCCATTGGGAATGGAGGGGTTGGATCCATGGGAACGGAGGGTTTGGATCCCTTGGGAATGGGGTTGGATTTGATGGGAATGGAGGGATTGGATCCATGGAATGGGGGATGGGTACATTGGGAATGGAGGGTTGGATCCATTGGGAATGGGGATGGGTTTGATGGGAACGGAGGGTTTGGATTTTTTGGGAATGGAGGGGTTGGATCCACTGGGAATGGAAGGATGGATCCATTGAAATGGGGATGGATGTGATGGGAATGGGGATGGATCCTTGGGAAAGGAGGGGTTGGATTTGATGGGAATGGAGGGGATGGATCCATTGGGAATGGAGCCATGGATCCATGGGAATGGGGTTGGGTACATTGGGAATGGAGGGATGGATCCATGGGAATGGGGTTGGATCCATGGAAATGGAGTTGGATGCATTGGGAAAGGGGTTGGATCCAATGGGAATAGAGGGGTTGGATTTGTTGGGAATGGAGGGGTTGGATCCATGGGAATGGGGTTTGGTACATTGGGAATGTGGATGGATCCATGGGAATGGAGGAGTTGGATCCATTGGGAATGGAGGGGGTGGAGCCAATTCCAGAGGGAGATGAGGAGGATCTGGGATTGGGGAATTCCAGACCTTCCAGTGCCTCTGGAATTCCCAGGGAAGCTGGAGCTGCCCCCGGATCCCTGGGAGTGTCCAAGGATGGATTTGGAGCTCCCAGGGATCATGCGAGGCGTCAGGGTTGGATTGGGATGGGACTGAAATCCATGAATCCCATCTGGAATATTTCATGACTGTGGCTGCTGCCCCATTCCCATCCCACGGATCCCATTGCCATCCCCATTCCCATGGATCCCATTCTATTCCCATAGCTCCCATTCCCACGATTCCCATTCCCACAGGTGCCATGGTTCCCATTCCCACGGATTACATTCCCATTCCCATGGGTCCCATTCCCACAGATCCCATGGTTCCCATTCCCATGCATCCCATTCCCCTCTCATTCCCATGGATCCAATTCCTATGGGTCCCATTCCCATGGATCCCAATCCCATTCCCATGGATCCCACAGATCCCGTTCCCATGGATCCCATTCCCACAGATTCCACAGATCCCGTTCCCAGAGCTGCCATTCCCATTCTCACATATCCCATGGTTCCCATTCCCACGGCTCCCATTCCCACGGATCCCATGGATCCCACAGATCCCATTCCCACAGATCCTATTTCCATAGACTCCACAGATCCCATTACTATGGATCCCATTCTCATTCCCATGGATCTCATTCCCATGGATTCCACAGATCCCATTCCCATGGCTTCCATTCCCGCAAGTCCCATTCCCATGGATCCCATTCCCATGGATACCACTCCCACTGATCCCACAGATCCCATTCCTATGGCTTCCATTCCCATGGATCCCATCCCATTCCCATCCCACAGATCCCATTCCCATGGATCCCATTGTCATGGATCCCATTCCTATGGATCCCATCCCAATCCCAAGGATCCCATTTCCATCCCCATTCCAATTGTCAGGGATCCAATTCCCATGGCTCCCATTCCCACGGATCCCATTCCCACGTATCCCACAGCTCCCATTCCCATGGATCCCACAGATCCCATTCCCATTCCCACTTATACCATGGATCCCATTCCCACGGATCCCACAGATCCCATTCCCACTGATCCCATGGATCCCATCCCATTCCCATGGCTCCCATTCCCACGGATCCCACAGCTCCCATTCCCACTTATACCATGGATCCCATTCCCATGGATCCCACTGATCCCATGGATCCCATCCCATTCCCATTGATCCCATTCCCACTGATCCCACGGCTCCCATTCCCATGGATCCCACAGATCCCATCCCCATTCCCACTTATACCATGGATCCCATTCCCACTGATCCCACGGATCCCACATCTCCCATTCCCATGGATCCCACAGCTCCCATTCCCACGGATCCCATTCCCACGGCTCCCACGGCTCCCATGGATCCCATTCCCACGGATCCCACGGATCCCATTCCCATAGATCCCACAGATCCCATTCGCACGGATCCCAAGGATCCCATTCCCATTCCCACTTATACCATGGATCCCATTCCCATGGATCCCACTGATCCCATTCCCACTGATCCCACGGCTACCATGGATCCCACGGATCCCATCCCATTCCCATGGATCCCATTCCCACTGATCCCACGGCTCCCATTCCCATGGATCCCATTCCCACGGCTCCCATTCCCATGGATCCCACGGCTCCCATTCCCGTGGATCCCATTCCCACGGATCCCACGGCTCCCATGGATCCCATTCCCACTGATCCCACGGCTCCCATTCCCATGGATCCCATGGATCCCACGGATCCCATTCCCACGGATCCCACGGCTCCCACGGCTCCCATTCCCATGGATCCCATTCCCACGGCTCCCATTCCCACGGATCCCATTCCCACGGCTCCCATTCCCACGGCTCCCATGGATCCCATGGATCCCACGGCTCCCATTCCCACGGATCCCATGGATCCCATTCCAGGGTACC
The DNA here is from genome assembly GCA_039654755.1 of Calcarius lapponicus. Classification (NCBI taxonomy): domain Eukaryota; kingdom Metazoa; phylum Chordata; class Aves; order Passeriformes; family Fringillidae; genus Calcarius; species Calcarius lapponicus. The sequence goes on from JBBFKN010000146.1 coordinate 52,172, forward strand.
GGGCGCTGACGAAGGCTCCGGACGGGAGCCTCTGCCTGGCCATGGAATTCGGGGGGGAGAAAATCCCTGAACGACCTCATCGAGGAGCGCCGGGAGCAGGGCCTGGGAATGTTCCCGGCTGCCACCATCCTGCACGTGGCCCTCAGCATGGCCAGGGGCCTCCAGGTACCGGGAATCCCGGGGAAATCATGGGAATTCTGGGAAAAAAAAAAAAAAAAACTGGGATTATGGGAAAGTCACAGGGTTCCAGGAAAGTCCTGGTATTCCAGGAAAACCTCAGGATTCTGGGATAAAGGGAAGCCAAGGGGGCTTTCCAGCTGTGGGGAGGGTTGGGATAGGGACGGGTGGGATCTTGGGAAGGAATTCCCGGCTGGGCTGGAATTCCCAGAGAATCCCTGGGAGTGTCCAATGAAAGGCTGGAGCACCCTGGGATCAAGGTTGGAATGGGATGGGACTGAAGGTCCATGGATCCCATCCCAAACCATTCTGGGACTCCGGGATCAAGGAACCATCCCAAGGGGTTTTTTATGGAATTTGGGGATGGAAAAGGGAAGGGAGACCCTTCCTGGAGCCCCAAATTCCCCGTGAAGCCCCTGGATCCTGAAATTCCTTCTCAAGGAGGAATCGGGATCGGGGGATGGAGCCAATGCCAGGCTGGGAGAGCTGGGAATGGAGGGAATTCCCTGGGAAAGGGGAGCTTGGGATGGGTGGGATCTTGGGAAGGAATTCCCGGCTGGGCTGGAATTCCCAGAGAATCCCTGGGAGCGTCCAATGAAAGGCTGGAGCACCCTGGGATCAAGGTTGGAATGGGATGGGATGGGATTGAGGGTCCATGGATCCCATCCCAAACCATCCTGGGATCAAGGACACTCAGGATCCATCCCCAGGGATTTTTATGGAATTCGGGGATGGAAAAGGGAAGGGAGACCCTTCCTGGAGTCCCCAATTCCCAGTGAAGCCCCTGGATCCCGAAATTCCTTCTCAAGGAGGAGTCGGGATGGGGACGGATCCAGCCCAGGAGAGCTGGAGAGGGATTTGGGAAAAGGGCCTGGAATGGCAGGACAGGGAATGGCTCCCACCATGGCCAGAGGGTCGGGATTTGGGGATCTTGGGAAGGAATTCCCGGCTGGGCTGGAATTCCCAGGTGATCCCTGGCAGGATTGGGCTGTTCCATGAGATCCCCAATCCACGGATTCCGAGCCACCCCCTGATGTTTCGAGGGATTTCCCCTCGGTTCCCCGATCTGACGTCTCTTCCCGGTATTCCCGGCATTCCCGGCATTCCCGGGATTCCCCGGCAGTACCTGCACACGGAGCAGCGGCTGCTCCACGGCGACATCAAATCCCCCAACGTCGTCGTCCGCGGCGCCTTCGAGACCGTCAAGATCTGCGACGTCGGCGTCTCCCTGCCCCTGGACGAGAACCTGACAGGTGGGACACCGGGAACGCCCGGGAATATCCGGGAATGGGGGATCCCATCCCATGGATCCCGTTCCCAGTATCCCTTTGATCCCGCGATCCCGTTGCAGTGAGCGATCCCATTCCATATCCCGATATCTCTTTGATCCCTTGATTCCACTGTAGTGAGTGGTCCCATTCCCAATCCATTCCCATTCCCAATCCCATTCCTGATATCCCTTGGTCCCGTTGCAGTGAGTGACCCCATTCCCATGGATCCCACTCCCATTCCCACTGTCATGGATCCCATTCCTATGGATCCCACTCCCATTCCAGTGGATCCCATCCTGATTCCCATTCCAGGAGTGTGGGGTTCCGGGAAATGTGGGATTCCTAGAAATATGGGATTTCCAGGAACGTGCAGTTCCTGGGAACGTGGGATTCTGATCCCATGGATCCCATTCCCATGGATCTCCTCCCCATCCCCATTGGGATGGGATCCCTGGGAATGTGGGATCCCCAGGAATATGGGATTTCTGGGAATCTCAATCTGGGATCTCATTCCCAATCCAATCCCATTCCCAGTCTGGGACCCCATTCCGAATCTGGGATCCCATTCCCAATCCATTCCCAGTCTGGGATCCCATTCCCAATCTGGGATCCCATTCCCTACCCAATCCCATTCCTGATCCTGCTCCCGATTCCGTTGCAGTAAGCAATCCCAATCCCATTCCCAATTCCATTCCCATTCCCTTTCGTCCCTTTGATCCCTTGATCCCGTTGCCGTGAGTGATCCCAATCCCACTCCCGATCCCGTTCCTGATATCCCTTTGATCCCGTTGCAGTGAGCGATCTTATTCCTGATCCCATTCCCTGATATCCCTCTGATCCCTTCGATCCCGCTGCAGTGAGCGATCCCATTCCTGATCCCATTCCCGATCTGATCCTGTTGCTCCCACTGCAGTGAGTGATCCCATTCATGATCCCAATATCCCTCTGATCCAGTTGATCCCTTCGATCCCGCTGCAGTGAGCGATCCCATTCCCAATCCATTCCCATCTCCAATACTGTTCCCGATATCCCCTGATCCCACTGCAGTGAGCGATCCCATTCCCGATCCCATTCCCGATCTGATCCCTCCAATCCCGCTGCAGTGAGCGATCCCATTCCCAATCCATTCCCATCTCCAATACTATTCCCCATATCCCCTTATCCCACTGCAGTGAGTGATCCCATTCCCGATCCCATTCCCAATTTGATCCCATTGCTCCTGCTGCAGTGAGCGATCCCATCCCCAGTCCCAATCCCATTCCCAATATCCCTCCGATCCTGTTCCTGATATCCCATTGCTCCTGCTGCAGTGAGTGATCCCATTCCCGATCCCAATCCCTTTGATCCCTCTGATCCTGTTGCTCCGGTTGCAGTGAGCGATCCCATCCCCAGTCCCAATCCCATTCCCAATATCCCTCCGATCCTGTTCCTGATATCCCATTGCTCCCGCTGCAGTGAGCGATCCCATCCACAATCCCAATTCCGATCCCATTCCCGATCCTGTTCCTGATATCCCATTGCTCCTGCTGCAGTGAGCGATCCCATCCACAATCCCAATTCCGATCCCATTCCCGATCCCAATCCCTTTGATCCCTCTGATCCTGTTGCTCCGGTTGCAGTGAGCGATCCCATCCCCAGTCCCGATCCCATTCCCAATATCCCTCTGATCCTGTTCCTGATATCCCATTGCTTCCGCTGCAGTGAGCGATCCCATCCCCAATCCCAGTCCAATCCCTGATATCCCTCTGATCCCATTGCTCCCGCTGCAGTGAGCGATCCCATTCCCAATCCCGATCCCTTGGGACCATTCCCGATCTGCTCCCTTTATCCCGCTGCAGAGAGCAATCCTGATCCCAATATCCCGCTCTCCCCATTATCCCTCCACAGTGAGTGACCCGTCCCTGTGCTAAGTGGGCAATCCCGATCCCACTGTCCCTTTTATCCCGTTATTCCTGATTTGTTCCCGTTATCCCGTGGCAGTGAGCGATCCGTCCCTGTGCTAACGTGGGCACGGAGCCCCATATCCCATTGATCACATCGATCCCATTGATCCCTTTGATCCCATTATTCCTGATTTATTCCTGTTATCCCATGGCAGTGAGCAACCCGTCCCTGTGCTATGTGGGCACAGAGCCCCATATCCCGTTATTCCCGGTTTATTCCCGTTATTCCTGATTTATTCCTGTTATTCCCATGGCAGTGAGTGATCCGTCCCTATGCTACATGGGCACGGAGCCCCATATCCCATTGATCCCGTTATTCCCATGAGGTTTATTCCCGTTATTCCCGGTGCAGTGAGCGATCTGTCCCTGTGCTACGTGGGCACGGAGCCCCATATCCCATTGATCCCGTTATTCCTGATTTATTCCCGTTATTCCCGGTGCAGTGAGTGACCCGTCCCTGTGCTACGTGGGCACGGAGCCCCATATCCCATTGATCCCATCGATCCCATTGATCCCGTTATTCCTGATTTATTCCCGTTATCCCACGGCAGTGAGTGACCCGTCCCTGTGCTATGTGGGCAATCCCATTCCCACTATCCCATTGATCCCATTATCCCGTTATTCCCAGTTTGTTCCTTGTGCAGTGAGTGACCCCTCTCTCTCACATGTGGGCACGGAGCCCCATATCCCATTGATCCCGTTATTCCCGTTATTCCCGGTGCAGTGAGTGACCCGTCCCTGTGCTACGTGGGCACGGAGCCCCATATCCCATTGATCCCATTATTCCTGATTCATTCCCGTTATTCCCATTGCAGTGAGTGATCCATCCCTGTGCTACGTGGGCACGGAGCCCCATATCCCATTGATCACATCGATCCCGTTGATCCCGTTATCCCGTTATTCCCGTTATCCCATTGCAGTGAGCGACCCGTCCCTGTGCTACGTGGGCACGGAGCCGTGGTCGCCGCCCGAGGCGCTGGAGCCGGGCGGGGCCATCTCGGACCGCGCCGACATCTTCGCCTTCGGCCTCACGCTCTGGGAGATGCTGGCGCTGAGCGTGCCCCACCTGCCCCCGCCCCGCGACGGCGGCTCCGACGGTACCGGGAAAACAGCGGGAACGCCGGGAATGGCGGGATTGCCGGGAATTCTGGGAGCTCCTGACGGGGAACGGGCGCGGGGAAGGGATCCGGGGAGTGCTCGGGTGGGAAAGGGGATCCGGGATTTGGGGAAAGGGATGGGATGGGATGGGATGGGATGGGATGGGATGGGATGGGATGGGATGGGATGGGATGGGATGGGATGGGATGGGATGGGATGGGATGGGATGGGATGGGATGGGATGGGATTCCCGCTGGGAAAAGGGGAGCTTGGGATGGTGGGATCTTGGGAAGGGATTCCCATCTGGGCTGCAATTCCCAGAGAATCCCTGGCAGTGTCCAAGGGCGGATTTGGATCACCCTGGGATTGTGGGAAGTGTTCCTGCGATGGGATTGAAGGCCCATGGATCCCATCCCAAACCATTCTGGGATCCAAGACACTCAGGATCCATCCCGAGGGATTTTTATGGAATTCAGGGATGGAAAAGGGAAGGGAGACCCTTCCTGGAGTCGTGAATTCCCAGTGAAGCTCCTGGATCCCAAAATTCCTTCCCATATTTGGGATGGGGCTGGATCCAGCGCCAGGCTGGGAGAGCTGGGAATGTGCAGCTGGATCAGGAAGGATCCAGGGAATCCTTGGAGCCTTTTCCAGAGGGAAAGGAAATCTGGGATTTGGGCGAGGGCTGGAGGGAGCCAGGGAATGGCTTCCAGTGGGAAAGGGGAGCTTGGGATGGTGGGATCTTGGGAAGGAATTCCTGGCTGGGCTGGAATTCCCAGAGAATCCCTGGCAGTGTCCAAGCCCAGGGTGGATTTGGATCACCCTGGGATGGTGGGAATTGTCCATGGGATGGGATTGAAGGTCCATGGATCCCATCCCAAACCATTCCAGGATTCTGGGATCAAGGACACTCAGGATCCATCCCCAGGGATTTTTATGGAATTTGGGGATGGAAAAGGGAAGGGAGACCCTTCCTGGAGTCCTTGAATTCCCAGTGAAATCCCTGGATCCTAAATATCCTTCCCAGGGAGGAATCAGGATGGGGCTGGATCCAGTCAGGAGAGCAGGAGAGGGATTTGGGAAAAGGGCCTGGAATGGCAGGACAGGGAATGGCTCCCACCATGGCCAGAGGGTCGGGATTTTGGGATCTTGGGAAGGAATTCCCGGCTGGGCTGGAATTCCCAGAGAATCCCTGGGAGTGTCCCAGGAAAAGCTGGGATCACCCTGGGAAGAGCAGGAAGTGCCGGGCTGGGATCGGGATTCCCAGGATCCGCTTCCAACAGCTGCGCCTGCCGCCATTCCAGAGGGTTGGGATTTCGGGATATCGGGATTTTGGGATCTTAGGTTTTGGGATTTGGGGATTTTTGGAAGGAATCCTGTCTGTGAGCTGGAATTCCCAGAGGATCCCTGGCAGTGTCAGAGACATCAGGAAGTGTTGGGATGGGATCAGGGCAGAATTCCCAGGATCTGCTCCCAACGGCCAAACTCTCCCGTCATTCCAGAGGGTTGGGATTTTGGGATTCCAGGATTTTGGGATTTCAGGATTTTGGGATTTTTGGAAGGAATTCCTGTCCGGGAGGGTGTGGAGGGCTGGAATTCCCAGAGGATCCCCGGCAGTGTCGGGATCACCCTGGGAAGATCAGGAAGTGCCGGGCTGGGATTGGGGCTGGGATTCCTGGGATCTGCCGCCATTCCAGAGGGTTGGGATCTTGGGGTTTTGGGACTCTGGGATTTTGGGGGTTTTGGGATCTTAGAAGGGAAGGGAATTCCTGGCTGGGAGGGTGAGGAGGGGCTGGGCTGGAATTCCCAGAGGATCCCTGGGAAGATCAGGAAGCACCAGGATGGGATCAGGGCAGGATTCCCAGGATCTGCTCCCAACGGCGACAATCTCCCGTCATTCCAGAGGGTTGGGATTTTGGGATCTTGGGGTTTTGGAATTTTGGGATTTTGGGATCTTGGTGTTTTGGGATTTTGGGGTTTTGAACTTTGGGATCTTGGTGTTTTGGGATTTTGGGATCTTGGTGTTTTGGGATTTTGGGATCTTGGGGTTTTGGAATTCTGGGATCTTGGTGTTTTGGGATTTTGGGGTTTTGGAACTTTGGGATCTTGGAGTTTTGGAATTTTGGGATCTTGGGGTTTTGGAATATTGGGATCTTGGTGTTTTGGATTTCGGGATCTTGGGGTTTTGGAATTTTGGGATCTTGGGGTTTTGGGATTTTGGGATCTTGGGTTTTGGAACTTTGGGATCTTGGTGGTTTGGAATTTTGGGATCTTGGTGTTTTGGGATTTTGGGGTTTTGGAACTTTGGGATCTTGGAGTTTTGGGATTCTGGGATCTTGGGGTTTTGGAATTTTAGGATCTTCGGGGTTCTGGAATTTTGGGATCTTGGGGTTTTGGGATTTTGGGATCTTGGGGTTTTGGAACTTTGGGATCTTGGTTGTTTTGGAACTTTGGGATCTTGGTGTTTTGGAATTTTGGGATCTTGGTGTTTTGGGATTTTGGGATCTTGGTGTTTTGGGATTTTGGGATCTTGGGGTTTTGGAATTTTGGGATCTTGGGGTTTTGGAACTTTGGGATCTTGGTGTTTTGGGATTTTGGGATCTTGGTGTTTTGGGATCTTGGGATCTTGGTGTTTTGGGATTTTGGGATCTTGGGGAAGAATTCCTGGCTGGGGAGGGTGAGGAGGGCTGGAATTCCCAGAGGATCCCCGGCAGTGTCGGGATCACTGGGGTACATCAGGAAGCGCCGGGCTGGGATCGGGACCGGTGTTACTCCGGGCTCTGCTGCTGCTGACGGCCGCTCTGTCTCTCTCTCTGTCCCGTGTGTCCGTGTGTCCGTGTGTCCGTGTGTCCCGTGCGGTCGCTGCAGAGGACTCGTGCTGCTCGGAGGACTCCCTGGACGAGGCCGCGTTCCAGGCCGCGCTGGGGTCGCGGCCGCCGCTGCCCCCGGAGGCGGCGCGGGAGCCCTCACAGCGGCCCGTGCGGGAGCTCTTCTGCGCATGCACCGCGCGCGAGCCCCCGCGGCGCCCCCCGGCGGCCACCATCGTCACTGCGCTGCTGCAGCTGGAGCCGGAGCCGCGGAGCCGGGGGGGAGAGCGGGAATGAGGGAGGGAATGATGGGATAACAGAGCGGGAATGAGGGAGGGGATAACACAGCGGGAATGAGGGATGGGATAACAGAGCGGGAATAGCAGGGAAAACAGAGCGGGAATGAGGGATGGGATAGCGGAGCGGGAATGCCCTTCTGCGCATGCGCTGCCTCGCGGCGCCCCCCGGCGGCCGCCATCTTCACCGCGCTGCTGCAGCTGGAGCCGGGAACGCAGCCCGGGGGAGAGCGGGGAATGAGGGGATAACACTGCGGGAATGCCGGGATAACACAGCGGGAATGACGGGATAACAGAGCGGGAACAATGGGATAACACAGTGGGAATGATGAGGGATAATAGAGCGGGAATAGCTGGGATAACAGAACGGGAATGATGGGATAACAGCGGGAATAGCTGGGATAACAGAGTGGGAATGATGTGGGATAACAGGAATGAGGGATAACGGAGCGGGAATGCTGGGAGAGCGGGAATGAGGGAAAACAGAGTGGGAATGACGGGAAAACCACGGAGGGGGAATGACGGGATCGCAGGAATGCTGAGGGATAACGGGGTGGGAATGATGAGGGATAACAGAGCAGGAACAGCCGGGAGAGCGGGAATGACCGGGATGGGATAACACAGCGGGAATGATGGAATATTACAGTGGGAATGATGGGAGGAGAGCAGGCATGCCGGGATAACAGGAATGCCGGGAGAGTGGGAAGGGTGAGGGATAACGGGGCGGGAATTATGGGATAACACAGCCCTGAGAGACTGGGATAACGGAGCAGGAATTCTGGGATAACAGAGCTGGAATTCTGGAATAATGGAGTGGGAATTCCCAGGATCCCACAGCCCTGAGAGGCCGGGAGAACAGAACAGGAATTCTGGGATAACGAAACGGGAATTCCCGGGACAACAGAGCTGGAATTCTGGGATAACGGAGTGGGAATTCCAAAGCCCTGAGAGCCCGGGATAATGGAGCTGGCATTCTCAGGATTACAGACCTTGAATTCCCAGGATAACAGAGTGGGAATTCTGGGATAACGGAGCAGGAATTCCTGGGATAATGGAGCTGGCATCCCCAGGGTTACAGACCTTGAATTCCCAGGATAACAGAGCCCTGAGAGACCAGGATAACAGAGTGGGAATTCTGGGATAATGCAGTGGGAATTCTGGGATAACAGAGCGGGAATGCTGGGATAACAGAGCGGGAATGCTGGGATAACACGGCGGGAATGCCGGGATAACAACACAGTGGGAATTCTGGGATAATGGAGCAGGAATTCCGGGATAGCACAGCCCTGGGAGAGCGGGATAACAATGGAGTGGGAATTCCTGGCATTACGGAGCCCAAAATTCCAGAGTCTTGAGAACCTGGGATAACAGTGGGAATTCCAGAGCCCTGAGAAACTGGGATTATGGAGCTGGAACCCTGGGATTATGGAGCTGGGATTCCCAGAATTCCAGAGCCTGAGAGCCTGGGATTATGGAGCTGGAATTCCTGAGATAACAGAGCCCTGAGAGACTGGGAATATGGAGCTGGAATTCCAGGATAACAGAGCTGGAATTTCTGGGATTGTGGAGCTGGAATTCCAGGATAACAGAGCTGGAATTCCTGGGATTACAGAGCTGGAATTTCTGGGATAATGGAGCTGGCATTCCCGGGGTTACAGAGCTGGAATCCTGGGAATCTTGAGCCCAAAATTCCTGGGATTATGGAGCTGGCATTCCTGGGATTATGGAGCTGGGGTTCTTGGGATTCCAGAGCCCCAAATTCCTGGGATAATGGAGCTGGGATTCCCAGGGTTACATAGCTGGGATTCCTGGGATAACAGCCCTGAGAGCCTCGGATTCCAGACTTTGTAATTCCTGGGATTCCAGAGCTGGCATTCCTCAGATTCTGGGATTACGGAGCCCGGAATTCCCAGAATTCCAGAGCTCAACATTCCCAGAATTCCAGAGCCTGAAACTCCTGGAATTCCAGATCCCTGCCCATTCCCGGCTTTCCGGGCTCGGGTTGGGTCGGAGCATCCCATTCCCGGGATTTTGGGACGGATTTCCCAAATTTGGGGTCGGATTTTCCCTCATTTCAGGCTGGAATTTCCTTTTCCCCCCACTCTTTTTGGGGTTTGGATTTTTCCTGGTTTTTTGGGTTGGATTCTCCCTTTGAGGTTGGATTCTCCCAAATTTTCAGGGGTTGGCTTTTCCCTCTGGGGTTTGGATTATCCCGACTTGTTCCAGTTGGATTTTCCCTGTTTTTTGGGGGGCTGGAATTCCCAAGTTGAGGTTGGATTTTCCCTCATTTTTGGCCGGATTTCCCAGCTTTTCCCTCTTTTTGGGGTTTGGATTTTCCCTTTTTTTAGGTTGGAATTTCTCTCATTTTTTAAATCAGATTTTCCCTCTTTTTAGGTCGAATTCTCCCTTTTTTTTGGGTCTGGAATTTCCCAACTTTTCCCATTGGATTTTCCCTCTATTTTAATTGGATTTTCCCACTTTTTAGGTTGGATTTTCCGTCATTTTCCCTCTTTTGGGGTTTGGATTTTCCCTCTTTTTTTGGGCTGGATTTTCCCCATTTTAGGTCAGTTTTCCCCTCTTTTTTCAGTTGGATTTTCCCTGTTTTTTTGGGGCTGGAATTCCCAAGTTGAGGTTGGATTTTCCCTCATTTTGGGTTGGAATTTCCCAGCTTTTCCCTCTTTTTGGTGTTTGGATTTTCCCTCTTTTAGGTTGGAATTTCTCTCATTTTTTAAATCAGGTTTTCCCTCTTTTTAGGTCGGATTCTCCCTTTTCTGGGGGCTGGAATTTCCCAAATTTTCCCAATGGATTTTCCCTCTATTTGAACTGGATTTTCCCACTTTTTAGGTTGGATTTTCCCTCTTTTGAGGTTTGGATTTTCCCTCTTTTTTAGGTCAGATTTTCCCACTTTTCCCATTGGATTTTCCATCTATTTTAATTGGATTTTCCCACTTTTTAGGTTGGATTTTCCCTCATTTTCCCTCTTTTGGGGTTTGGATTTTCCCAAGCTTTTTGCTGGATTTTCCCCCTTTTAGGTCAGTTTTTCCCCTCTTTTTTCAGTTGGATTTTCCCTCATTTTTGGGGCTGGAATTCCCAAGTTGAGGTTGGATTTTCCCTCATTTTTGGCCGGATTTCCCAGCTTTTCCCTCTTTTTGGGGTTGGATTTACCTTTTTTTTAGTTGGAATGTCTCTCATTTTTTAAATCAGGTTTTCCCTCTTTTTAGGTCGGATTCTCCCTTTTTTGGGGCTGGAATTTCCCAAATTTTCCCATTGGATTTTCCCTCTATCTTAACGGGATTTTCCCACTTTTTAGGTTGGATTTTCCCTCATTTTCCCTCTTTTGGGGTTTGGATTTTCCCCTTTTTGAGCTGGAATTTCCCAACTTTTCCCATTGGATTTTCCCTCATTTTCCCACTCTTTGGGGTTTGGATTTTCCCTCTTTTTTGGGCTGGATTTTCCCCCTTTTAGGTCAGTTTTCCCCTCTTTTTTCAGTTGGATTTTCCCTCTTTTTTTTGGGCTGGAATTCCCAAGTTGAGGTTGGATTTTCCCTCATTTTTGGCCGGATTTCCCAGCTTTTCCCTCTTTTTGGGGTTTGGATTTTCCCTCTTTTTAGGTTGGAATTTCTCTCATTTTTAAAATCAGGTTTTCCCTCTTTTTAGGTCAGATTCTCCCTTTTTTGGGGGCTGGAATTTCCCAACTTTTCCCATTGGATTTTCCCTCTATTTGAACTGGATTTTCCCACTTTTTAGGTTGGATTTTCCCTCATTTTCCCATTCTTTTGGGGTTTGGATTTTCCCTCTTTTTTGGGCTGGATTTTCCCATTTTAGGTCAGTTTTTCCCTCTTTTTTCAGTTGGATTTTCCCTCCTTTTTTGGGGCTGGAATTCCCAAGTTTAGGTTGGATTTTCCTCATTTTTGGCCGGATTTCCCAGCTTTTCCCTCTCTCTGGGGTTTGGATTTTCCCTCTTTTAGGTTGGAATTTCTCTCATTTTTTAAATCGGGTTTTCCCTCTTTTTAGGTCGGATTCTCCCTTTCTGGGGGCTGGAATTTCCCAACTTTTCCCAATGGATTTTCCCTCTATTTTAACTGGATTTTCCCAAGTTTTCAGGTTGGATTTTCCCTTTTGGGGTTTGGATTTTCCCACTTTTTTTCAGTTGGATTTTCCCAGCTTTGGGGTTGGATTTTCCCTCTTTTTTTGGGCTGGAATTCCCCAACTTTTCCCATTGGATTTCCCTCATTTTCCCCCTCTCTTGGGGTTTGGATTTTCCCTTTTTTCCAGGTTGGATTTTCCCAAGTTTTTTCCTGGATTTTTCCCTTTTTTCCAGTCGGATTTTCCCTCCTTTTTCCTTTGGATTTTCCCTCATTTTGGGGCTGGAATTTCCCGAGTTTTCCCCTTGGATTTTCCCTCATTTTGGAGTTGGATTTTCCCACGTTTTCCCTCAGGAATGTTCCCAATAAATAAATTTGTTCCTCTTTCTGGAATTGCTGCGTTTTTAACTTGGGATTGGGATTTTCCAGAGGGGTGGGAGCTTGGATGGGATCCGGGTGCTCTGAGGGGGGAAAATTCCCAAAAAACCCCAAATATCCCAAAAAACCTGGAATATTTCCATAAAAACCAAGAATATCCCCCAAAAACCTGGAATATTCCCATAAAACCTTGGAATATCCCCCCAAACCTGGAATATTTCCATAAAAACCAAGAATATCCCAAAAAAAACTGGAATATTTCCATAAAACCTTGGAATATCCTCAGAAACCTGGAATATTCCCACAAAACTTTGGATTAGTTCCATAAAACCTTGGAATATCCCCCCAAAACCTGGAATATTTCCATAAATTCATGGAATCTCGTCATAAACCTTTGGAATATTTGCATAAAAAAATGAAATAACAGAGAACTTTGGAATACTGCCAGAAATTTATGGAATAACATCAGGAAACTTTGGAATATTGCCAGAAATTTATGGGATAACATCAGAAAACTTTGGAATATTGACAGAAAACATTGGAACAGCATCACAAAACCTTGGAATATTGACAGAAATTTATGGAATATCTTCACAAAACCTTGGAATATTGACAGAAATTTATGGAATAACATCATAAAACCTTGGAATATTGTCGGAAATTTATGGAATATCTTCACAAAACCTTGGAATATTGTCAGAAATTTTTGGGATATCTTCACAAAGTCTTTGATTATTGACAGGAATTTATGGAATATCTTCACAGAACTTTGGGATATTGTCAGGAATTTAGGGATTATCCTCAGCAAACCTTGGGATGTTCCCAGAAATTCCTGGAATTCCCTGCCTGGGAGGTTCCAGGTGGGGAAACCCCTCGGGCAGAATTCCCAGAATTCCAAGGGAACGGGAAAAGCCAATTCCCGTTAAGGAAGCCCCGACCCCAATGAACTTAAATCCCAAAAAAAGCATCCAGGAAAAAGGCAGGAATTGCAGGGGATCCCAGAGAATTCCAGGATTTCCAGTGGAATTCAGCAGCAGCTGGGCAGGGAGAGGGGGAGGGGATGCCAGGGACATTCCCAAGGAAAGGAGAATTCCCAAGGGAATGAGGGATCCCAAAGGGAATGAGAATTCCCAAGGGAATGAGGGATCCCAAGGGAATGAGAGATTCCAGAGGGAAGGAGAATTCCCAAGGGAATGAGGGATCCCAGAGGGAAGGAGAATTCCCAAGGGAAAGGAGAATTCCCAAGGGAATGAGGGATTCCAGAGGGAATGAGGGATCCAGGGAGGGATTCCCAAGGGAAGGGAAGGGATGAAGGATTCCCAAGGGAATTCAGGATTCCCAAGGGAAAGAAACATTCCCAAGGGAATGAAGGGTTTAGGGAAGGGATTTAGGGAGGGAATTCCCAAGGGAAAAGAAGGGAAAGATTCCCAAAAATGGTGGATTGGGAAGGGATGGGATTTGGGGAAGGATTCCCAAGGAAAGGGAATGGAAGGATTCCAGGAAGGGCAGAATTTCTAAAGAAAGGAAGGGAATGAGGGATTCCCAAGGGAATGAAGGATTTGGAAAGATTGGGAAGGGATCCAGGGAGGGATTCCCAAGGGAAGGGAAGGGATGAAGGATTCCCAAGGGAATTCAGGATTCCCCAAGGGAAAGAAACATTCCCAAGGAATGAAGGGTTTAGGGAAGGGATTTAGGGAGGGAATTCCCATGGGAAAAGAAGGGAAATATTCCCAAAAATGGTGAATTTGGAAGGGATGGGATTTGGGAAAGGATTCCCAAGGGAAAGATTCCCAAGGAAAGGGAATGGAAGGATTCCAGGAAGGGCAGAATTCCCAAAGAAAGGAAGGGAATGAGGGATTCCCAAGGGAAGGATTCCCAAGGGATTTCAGGATTCCCAAGGGAAAGATTCCCAAGGAAAGGGAATGGAAAGATTCCAGGGAGGGCAGAAATTCCCAAGGGAAGGATTCCCAAAGAAAGGAAGGGAATGAGGGATTCCCAAGGGAATGAAGGATTTGGGAGGGATTTAGGGAGGAATTCCCAAGGGAAAAGAAGGGAAAGATTCCCAAAAATGGTGGATTGGGAAGGGATGGGATTTGGGGAAGGATTCCCAAGGGAAAGATTCCCAAGGGAAGGGAATGGAAGGATTCCAGGAAGGGCAGAATTCCCAAGGGAAGGAAGGGTTTAGGGAATTGATTTAGGGAGGGATTCCCAAAGGAAAAGAAGGGAAAGATTCCCAAAGAAAGGAAGGAATGGTGGATTGGGAAGGGATGGGATCTGGGGAAGGATTCCCAAGGGAAGGAAGGGAATGAGGGATTTGTAAAGATTGGGAAGGGATCCAGGGAGGGATTCCCAAGGGAATTCAGGATTCCCAAGGGAAGGATTCCCAAGGGAATGAAGGATTTGGGAGGGATTCAGGGAGGAATTCCCAAGGGAAAAGAAGGGAAAGATTCCCAAAAATGGTGGATTGGGAAGGGATGGGATTTGGGAGAGGATTCCCAAGGGAATGAAGCATTTGGGAGGGGTTTAGGGAAGGATTCCCAAGGAAAGGATTCCCATGGAAAGGGAAGGATTCCAGAAAAGGAAGAATTCCTGAAGGAAGGGAAGAATTCCCGAAGGAAGGAAGGGAATGAGGGATTCCCAAGGGAACGAAGGACGTGGGAGGGAAGGGATTTAGGGAAGGATTCCCAAGGGAATGAGAGATTCCAGAGGGAAGGATTCCCAAGGGAAGGATTCCCAAGGGAGCTCAGCATTCCCAAGGAAAGGAAGGGAAGGATGCCAGGAAAGGAAGGATTCCCAAGGGAATGGAGGATTTAGGGAAGGGATTTCAGGAAGAGGAAAGAATTCCCAAGGAAAAGAAGGGAAGGGAAGGGAAGGTTTGGGAAGGTTTGGGAAGGGAAGGGATTTTGGGAAGGATTCCCAAGGAAGGGAAGGGATTTAGGGAAGTTTTCCATGAAAGGAAGAATTCCCAAGGGAGAGAGGGAAAGATTCCCAGACGGGAAGGGAAGGATTCCCAAAGAAAGGAAGGGGATGAGGGATTCCCAAGGGAGGGATTCCCAAGGGAATGAAGGGTTTGGGAGGGATTTAGGGAAGGATTCCTGATCCTGCTGATCCAAATCCGCTGCTCCCACTGCTGATCCCGATCCTGATGATCCTGATTTCAATCCCAATGATCCTGATCCCAATCTCACTGATCCCGGTGTGGATCCCAGTGCTGATCCCGGTGATCCCGGTGTTGATCCTGGCGTGGATCCCACTGCAGATCCCGGTGATCCTGCTGCGGCTCCCGGTGCTGATCCCAGTCTGGATCCTGCTGCAGATCCTGCAGATCCCAGTGCCGATCCCGGTGATCCTGCTGTTGATCCTGGTGCAGCTCTCGGTGATCCTGCTGATCCTGGTGATCCTGGTGCTGATCCCGCTGATCCCAGGGTGGATCCCATTGTCGCGGATCCCGGTTTTTCCCAGTGTGGATCCCCGGTGCCATGGATCCCAATGATCCAGGTGTGGATCCCGATGATCCTGCTGATCCCGGTGCTGATCCCGGTGCTGATCCCAAGGATCCTGGTGTGGATCCTGATGATCCTGGTGGTGATCCCGGTGCTGATCCCAGAGTGGATCCCGGTGCTGATCCCGGTGCCAATCCCGGTGATCCTGCTGCAGATCCCAGTGCGGATCCCGGTGGTGATCCTGGTGGTGATCCCAGTGGTGATCCCGTTGCCATGGATCCCGTTGCCATGGATCCCGGTGATCCCAGTGCTGATCCCGGTGCTGATCCCGGTGCTGATCCCATTGCCATGGATCCCATTGGCGATCCCGTTGCCATGGATCCCGTTGCCATGGATCCCGGTGCTGATCCCGTTGCCGTGGATCCCGTTGCCATGGATCCCGTTGCCGTGGATCCCGTTGCCGTGGATCCCGTTGCCACGGATCCCGTTGGTTGATCCCGTTGCCGTGGATCCCGTTGGTGATCCCGTTGCCATGGATCCCGTTGCCGTGGATCCCGTTGCCGTGGATCCCGTTGCCGTGGATCCCGTTGCCGTGGATCCCGTTGCCGTGGATCCCGTTGCCGTGGATCCCGTTGCCATGGATGCGGGCGGGAGGGGGCTGTAGACGAGGAAGTCGTGGCGGCCGCAGTAGCCGGGCGGCGAAGCCTCGGCCGTCGGCCGTGGGGTCAGAAAAGGCCAAATCCCCGGAGCTCAGCACCGCCCGAACACGAACGTGCGCCTGGAACGGCAACGGCACCGGGAATCAGCAACGGGAAACACCGGGAAAAATAACCGGGAAAATCAGCGCCGGGAAATGGGAAACAACAGGAAAAGTAACAGGGAAATAACGGGGAAAATCAAACACTGGGAAATGGGAAACAACGGGAAAAATAATGGGAAGATGGAAAGCACTGGGAGAACCATTCCTCCCTGAATCCCAGTTTTCCTGTTATCCCTGCCCAAATCCAGTTCCCCATCCCCAATCCCAGTTCCCCAATCCCAGTTCCCCATCCCCAATCCCAGTTCCCATCCCCAATACCAGTTCCCCAATCCCAGTTCCCCAATCCCAGTTCCCCATCCCCAATCCCAGTTCCCCAATCCCAGTTCCCATCCCCAATCCCAGTTCCCATCCCCAATCCCAGTTCCCCATCCCCAATCCCAGTTCCCCAATCCCAGTTCCCATCCCCAATCCCAGTTCCCCAATCCCAGTTCCCATCCCCAATCCCAGTTCCCATCCCCAATCCCAGTTCCCCATCCCCAATCCCAGTTCCCCAATCCAGTTCCCCATCCCCAATCCCAGTTCCCCATCCCCAGTTCCCCATCCCCAATCCCCAATCCAGTTTCCCATCCCCAATCCCATTTCCCCATTCCCAATCCCAGTTCCCATTCCCAGTTCCCCAATCCCAGTTCCCATCCCCAATCCCAGTTCCCATCCCCAATCCCAGTTCCCCATCCCCAATCCCAGTTCCCCATCCCCAGTTCCCCATTCCCAATCCCAGTTCCCATTCCCAGTTCCCATTTCAAGTTCCCCATTCCCAGTTCCCCAATCCCAGTTCCCACCCCCATTCCCAGTTCCCACCCCCATTCCCAATCCCCAATCCCAGTTCCCCAATCCCAGTTCCCATCCCCAATCCCAGCTCCCCAATCCCAGTTCCCCACCCCCATTCCCAGTTCCCCATCCCCAATCCCCAATCCCAGTTCCCCATCCCCAGTTCCCATCCCCAATCCCAGTTCCCCAATCCCAGTTCCCCAATCCCAGTTCCAATCCCCATTTTCCCGGCATTCCCACGTTTCCCACCTGAGTGCGTCCATCATCCTGCGGGCGATGCCGCGCCGCCGGCGCACTCCCCATCGCCAATCCAATCCCAGTTCCCCAATCCCAGTTCCCCATCCCCAATCCAATCCCAGTTCCCCAATCCCAGTTCCCCATCCCCAATCCAATCCCAGTTCCCCAGTCCCAGTTCCAATCCCCATTTCCCGGCCATTCCCACCTGAGGGCGTCCATCATCCTGCGGGCGATGCCGCGGCGCCGCTGCGTTCCCCATCCCCAATCCAATCCCAGTTCCCATCTCCAGTTCCCACCCCCAATCCCAGTTCCCCATCTCCAGTTCCCCAATCCCAGTTCCCCTCCCCAGTTCCCCAGTTCCCCATTTCCCGGCCATTCCCACCTGAGCGCGTCCATCATCCTGCGGGCGATGCCGCGGCGCCACCGCGTTCCCCATCCCCAGTTCCCAATCCCAGTTCCAATCCCAGTTCCCCATTTTCCAGGCATTCCCACCTGAGGGCGTCCATCATCCTGCGGGCGATGCCGCGGCGCCGCCGCGCCCCCAGCACCCAGAGGCGGCTGATCCCGCACGCCGCCGGCTCCGGGCACAGCGAGCAGCGCCAGGCACGCGCACACGGATCTACGGGGGCACCGGGATCCCGGGAATGCCGGGGATCTTGGGAATGCTGGGGATCTCTGGAATCCCGGGAATGCCGGGGGTCCTGGGGGTCCTGGGGGTCTGGTAACGGAGCCAAGCCCGGCTCCGGCAGCACCCGGAATGCCTGTGGGAATGGGGAATGTGGGAATGGGAACTGGGATTGGGGACTGGGAACGGGGACTGGGAATGGGGACTGGGAATGTGGGAATGGGAATGGGGATGGGAACTGGGATTGGGGACTGGGAACGGGGACTGGGAATGGGGACTGGGAATGTGGGAATGGGAATGGGGACTGGGAATGGGGACTGGGAATGTGGGAATGGGAATGGGGACTGGGAATGGGGACTGGGAATGGGGACTGGGAATGGGGACTGGGAATGTGGGAATGGGAATGGGGACTGGGAATGGGGACTGGGAATGGGGACTGGGAATGGGGACTGGGAATGGGGACTGGGAATGGGGACTGGGAATGGGGACTGGGAATGGGGACTGGGAACGGGGACTGGGAATGGGGACTGGGAATGGGGACTGGGAACGGGGACTGGGAATGGGGACTGGGAATGTGGGAATGGGAATGGGAACTGGGAATGGGGACTGGGAATGGGGACTGGGAATGGGGACTGGGAACGGGGACTGGGAATGGGGACTGGGAATGTGGGAATGGGAATGGGGACTGGGAATGGGGACTGGGAATGGGGACTGGGAATGGGGACTGGGAATGGGGACTGGGAATGGGAATGTGGGAATGGGAATGTGGGAAAGGGAACTGGGAATGAGGGATGGGAACTGGGAATGGGAACTGGGAATGGAGACTGGGAATGGGATGGGAATGGTAATGTGGGAATGGGAACTGGGAATGGGAACTGCGAATGGGGATGGGAATGTGGGAATGGGAACTGGGAATGGGGAACTGGGATTGGGAACTGGGAATGGGAACTGGGAATGTGGACTGGGAATGTGGGAATGGGAACTGGGGAATGGGGAGGGAAACGTGGAATGGAACTGGGAATGGGGATGGGGGAGGGAAATGTGGGAATGGGAACTGGAATGGGGAGTGGAAACTGGGAATGGGAACTGGGAATGGGGATGGGGGAGGGAAATGTGGGAATGGGAACTGGAATGGGGAGTGGAAACTGGGAATGGGAACTGGGAATGGGGATGGGAACTGGGAATGGGGATGGGAACTGGGAATGGGAACTGGGAATGGGGATGGGAATGTGGGAATGGGAAACTGGGAAAATGGAATGGGAACATGGGAATGGGAGATGGAAATGTTGGGGATGGGAATGGGAACATGGGATGGGAACCGGGAATGGGGATGGGAACGTGGGGATGGGAACTGGGAATGGAAACTGGGAATGGGGATGAAAATTGGGAATGGGGGATGAGAATTGGGAACTGGGAATGGGGATGGAAGTGTGGGAATGGGAACTGGGAAAAATGGGAATGGGAACTGGGAAATGGGAATTGGGAATGGGAACTGGGAATGTAAAGTGGGAATAGGGGATTGGGATGGGAACTGGGAATGTGAACTGTGAATGGAAAACTGGGATTGGGAACTGGGAATTTCCATGGGGATGGGGAATGGGAAACGGAATGGGAACTGGGAATGGGGATGGGAAACTGGGAATGGGAAACTGAGGATGGGGATGGGGATTGGGAATGGGAAAGGGAATGGAGATGGGAAACTGGGAATGGGAAACGGGATGGGGAACAGGAATTGGGATGGGGAATGGGGATGGGAAATGGAATGGGATGGGAAACGGGACATGGGGACAGGAATGGGAATGGGACACGGGGATGGGAACTGGGAATCTGGAGATGGGAATGGGGGAGTGGGAATGGAAAAGTGGGAATGAGGAATGGGGAAAGTGGGAAAGGGAATGGGAACTGGAATGGGGATGGGAATTGGGAATGGGGAGTGGGAATAGGGATGGGGAATGAGAATGGGAACTGGGAATGGGATGGGAAACTGGACCATGGGGACAGGAATGGGACACGGGGATGGGAACTGGGAATGGAAAAAGAGGGAATGGAAAAGTGGGAATGAGGATGGGAAAGTGGGAATGGGGATGGGAACTGGGAGGGATGGAGTCCCCCGGGGAGGGCTGACCTGGCTGATGGGCTGGGCCACCAGGCAGCCCAGCACACACTGCCCAGCACTGACGAACAGGTACACCCGGGAATGCGCCGGGGAACAGCCGGGAAACTCCTGCCCCGAACCCCGGGAATGCTCCTGGGGAAAGCCGGGAATGCTCCGGGAAACCCAGCTCGGAATCCACGATGGCCAAAACCTCCTCGGCCTGCGGGGAAAACAGGGGTGGGAATTCCCGGGAAAACGGGGGGTGGGAATTCCCGGGAAAACGGGGTGGGAATTCCAGGGAAAACGGGGTGGGAATTCCAGGGGAAATGGGGGTGGGAATTCCAGGGGGAAACGGGGTGGGAAATTCCAGGGGAAAACGGGGTTGGGAATTCCCAGGGGAAAACGGGGTGGGAATTCCAGGGGAAAACGGGGTGGGAATTCCAGGGAAAATGGGATGGGAATTCCTGGGGAAATGAGGTGGGGGATTCCTGGGAAAAGGGGATTATATTTCCAGGTCAAAACAGGGTGGGAATTCCAGGAAAAAACAGGGGTGGGAATTCCAGGGAAAATGGGATGGGAATTCCTGAGCAAATGGGATGGGAATTCCCAGGAAAACAGGGTGGGAATTCCAGGGAAAACGGGATGGGAATTCCTGGGAAAATGGGGTGGGGAATTCCTGGGAAAATTGGGGTGGGAGGTTCTGAGAGAAATGGGGCGGGAATTGCCTGGAAAAAGGGGTGGGAATTCTGGGAAAATGGGATGAGAATTCCCAGGAAAATGGCGTGGAATTCCCTGGAAAAATGATGGGAATTCTGAATGAAATGGGTGGGAATTCCAGGGAAAATGGAAGGGAATTCCCCAGGAAAACAGGGTGGGAATTCCCAGGGAAATGGGGTGGGAATTCCAGGAGAAACACAGGGCGAATTCCTGGGAAAAGGGGATTAGATTTCCAGGAAAATGGGGTGGGAATTCCAAGGAAAATGGGGTGGGAACTCCCAGGAAAATGGGGTGGGAATTCCAGGAGAAACAGGGAGCAAATTCCTGGGAAAATGGGGTGGGAATTCTCAGAGGAACAGGATGGGAATTCCCAGGAAAGCAGGATTTGTTTCCCGAGAAAGGCTGGGTTTGCACAGGGAATCGGGATTTAGGGATCGGATCCTGCTGGGATTCGGGATTTGGGGATCAGCTCCCATTGGGATTCAGGGATTGGGATTCGGGATTTAGGGATCAGCTCCTGCTGGGATTTAGGGATTGGGGTTCAGGGATTTAGGGATCAGCTCCATTGGGATTCAGGGATCGGGGTTCGGGATTTGGGATCAGCTCCCATTGGGATTTAGGGGATTGGGGTTCGGGATTTGGGGATCAGCTCCCATTGGGATTCAGGGATTGGGGTTCAGGGATTTGGGGATCAGCTCCCATTGGGATTCAGGGATTGGGGTTCAGGGATTTGGGGATCAGCTTCCCGCTGGGATTTCAGGATCAGATCCCATCGGGATTTGGGATTTAGAGATGAGCTCCTGCTTGGGATCTGGGATTTTGGGATCAGATCCCGCTGCGAGTTTTGGGATCAGCTCCCATTGGGATTTGGGATTTCAGGATCAGCTCCCATTGGGATTCAGGATTTCAGGATCAGACCCCACTGGGATTTGGGATTTTTGGGATCCATTGCCATTGGGATTTGGGATATCAGGATCAGACCCCGTTGGGATATGGGGATTTTGGGATCAGATCCTGCTGGGATTTGGGATTTCAGGACCAGATCCCATTGGGATTTTTGGGATCAGCTCCCATTGGGATTTGGGATTTCAGGATCAGTTCCTGTTGGGATTCAGGATTTCAGGATCAGCTCCCACTGGGATTTGGGATTTCAGCTCCCATTGGGATTTGGGATTTCAGGACCAGATCCCATTGGGATTTTGGGATCAGCTCCCATTGGGATTCGGGATTTCAGGATCAGTTCCTGTTGGGATTTGGGATTTCAGGATCAGCTCCTGTTGGGATTTCAGAAATGAGATCCCGCTGGGATTTTGGGATTTCAGGATCAGCTCCCGTTGGGATTTAGGATTTCAGGATCAGCCCCCCGCTGGCATTTTGGGACGAGACCCCCGTTGGGATTGGGATTCAGGATCAGACCCCGATTGGGATTTGGGATTTCAGGATCAGTTCCTGTTGGGATTTGGGATTTCAGAATGAGATCCTGCTGGGATTTTGGGATCAGACCCCACTGGGATTTGGGGATTTTGGGATCAGATCCTGCTGGGATTTGGGATTTCAAGCATCAGCTCCCGTTGGGATTCAGGATTTCAGGATCAGATTTGGGATTTTGGGATCAGACCCCATTGGGATTCACGATTTCAGGATCAGATTTGGGATTTCAGGATCAGCTCCCGTTGGGATTCAGGATTTCAGGATCAGATCCCACTGGGATTTGGGATTTGGGATCAGACCCCATTGGGATTTTGGGATTTCAGGATCAGCTCCTGTTGGGATTCAGGATTTCAGGACCAGCTCCCATTGGGATTCAGGATTTCAGGATCAGACCCCGTTGGATTTGGGATTTCAGAATGAGACCCCACTGGGATTTTGGGATCAGAGCTCATTGGGATTTGGATTTCAGGGTCAGTTCCTGTTGGGATTCAGGATTTCAGGATCAGCCCCCGCTGAGATTTTGGGATCAGACCCCGTGTTGGGATTTGGGATTTCAGGATCAGACCCCATTGGGATTTGGGGATTTAGAGACAGGCTCCTGCTGGGATTTGGGATTTTGGGATCAGCTACCATTGGGATTTGGGGATTTCAGGACCAGACCCCGCTGGGATTCAGAATTTCAGGATCAGACCCCGCTGGGATTTTGGGATCAGACCCGCGTTGGGATTTGGGATTTGGGATCAGACCCCGCTGGGATTTGGGATTTTGGGATCAGATCCCATTGGGATTTGGGATCCCAGCTCCCGTTCCCGAAGGAAAGCCGGGAAGCGCCGGTACCTTCCTGAGGGCGTATTTGGGATCCTCGGGCAGGATCAGGAGGATTCTCCCATCCCAGAATTCCGCCACCACGCGCTCCTGCTTCCAGCCCTGCCGGGGAATCCCGGGAATCCACCTCAGGACTGGGGATCCCAGGATTCCGGGATGTGCGTCCCAAAATGGAATCCCAGGGAAAAAATCCCAGGAAGGAATTCCAGGAAAGAATCCCAATAGAGAATTCCATGAAGGAATCCCAAGGAGGAATCCTGGG
The DNA here is from genome assembly GCA_039654755.1 of Calcarius lapponicus. NCBI lineage: Eukaryota > Metazoa > Chordata > Aves > Passeriformes > Fringillidae > Calcarius > Calcarius lapponicus. Next base: position 75,446 of record JBBFKN010000146.1, read on the forward strand.
CAGGAATTTATCCAGCCATTCCCAACATTCCCCCATTCCCATCATTCCCAGAATTCCTCCATTCCTGCCGTCCCTCATTCCCACAGTTCCTGCCATTCCCGAATTCCCATCATTCCCACATCCCCCATTCCCATTTCCCCATCCCCATTCCCCATTTCCCATCCCCATTCCCACATTCCCATTCCCCCATTCCCGCTCTTCCCATCATTCCCCCATTCCTTCCCCGTTCCCATTCCCACATTTCCCCGTTCCCCACAATTCCCACACCCCCTGTTCCCTCATTTCCACAATTCCTGGAATTCCCCCCATTCCCCACTCCTGTTCCCATCCCCACATCCCCCATTCCCATTCCCATTCTGATTCCCAACTCCCCATTCCCAATCTCCCCATCCCCACATTCTCACATCCCCGTTCTCCATCCCAATTTCTCCCATTCCCACTCTTCCCCCTTTTCCCCAATTCCCAGAATTCCTGGAATTCCCCCATTTCTTCCCATTCCTCTGTCCCCATCATTCCCCATTCCCCACTTTTCCATCCCATTCCCCCATTCCCATTTCCATTCCCATTTTCCCATTCCTGCTCTTCCCATCATTCCCCCCAATTCCCCATTCCAGAATTTCCACCTTCCCTCATTCCCAGATTCCCCCTATTCCCACATTCTATATTCTCCCAGTCCCCATTCCCACATTCCCATTTCCCGTTCCCGCTCTTCCCATCATTCCGCCATTCCCCATTCCCATTCCCAGATTCCCACATTCCCCACTCCATCCCACCCCCATTTCCCAATTTCCATCCCCATTCCAACAATTCCTGGGATTGCCCCGTTCACATTCCCATTCCCCCATTTCCGGAATTCCCCCCCATTCCCCATTCCTGTTCCCACTCCCGTTCCCACCCCCCATTTCCCAATTTCCATTCCCACAATTCCTGGGATTCCCCCATTCCCCCATATTCCCATTCCAGAAATCCCACATTCCCAGAATTCCCCCATTCCCCACTCCCATTCCCCCATTTCCATTCCCCCATTCCCAGAATTCCTGGGATTCTCCCCGTTCCCATTCCCCCATTTCCCCATTCCCACATTCCCCATTCCCGAATCCCTGCAATTCCCCCATTCCCGCTGTTCCCATTCCCATCACATCCCATTCCCATCATTCCCCTGGAATTCCCGCTCCCATCCCCTGTCCCCCCATTCCCAGAATTTCCTGCCATTCCCCACAATTCCCACACCCCCTATTCCCTCATTTCCAGAATTCCTGGAATTCCCCATTCTCACATTCCCATTCCCCTTCCCCCATTCCCTGTTCCCATATTCCCATTCCCAGAATTCCCCCATTCCCCATTCCCATTCCCCATTTCCCAATCTCCACTCCCCATCCCCATTCCCCCATTCCCAGAATTCCTGGGATTCCCCCATTCCAATTCCCCCATTTCCCCATTCCCCAGAATTCCCCCATTCCCCACTCCCATTGCCATCCCCATTTTCCCCATTCCCAGAATTCCTGGGATTCCCCCCATTCCCATTTCCCCATTCCCATTTCCCCATTCCCAGAATTCCGCCATTCCCCACTCCCATTCCCACCCCCATTCCTCAATTTCCATCCCCATTCCCAGAATTCCTGGGATTCCCCTGTTCCCATTCCCCCATCTTCTATTCCCCCCATTTCCCCATTCCTAGAATTCCCACATTCCCCACTCTCATTCCCATCCCCATTTCCCCCATCTCCCACAATTTCCTGGGATTCCCCTGTTCCCCTTCCCCCATTCCTGTTCCCATATTCCCATTTCCCCATTCCCAGGATTCCTGGGATTCCCCTGTTCCCATTCCCCCATTTCCCCATTCCCATCATTCCCGACACTCCACATTCCTGAATCCCTGCAATTCCCCATTCCCGCCATTCCCCATTCCCATCACTCCCATCCCCCCTGGAATTCCCATGGAATATTCCCCTGGAATTCCCGCTGCCAATCCCCGGTGCCATTCCCCTGGATTCCCATGGAACGTTCCCATGGAACATTCCCATGGATTCCCCGTTGTTCCCGTACCGTGTGTGTCAGGCCGTGCCGCAGGTGCCGGTGGTGCCGCAGGTGCTGCAGCCGATCCTCGGGAACGCCGGGGGCGAAGAGCATCCCGCAGGATCCGCACTGCCGGGGACCCAGGGAATGCTGACCTGCGTCCTGAGAGGGGGAAAATGGGAAAAATGGGAATTCTGGGAATGCTGGGAATCCTGGGATAACCGGGAATGAACACCGGGAATGGGGAATGGGAAGAGCATCCCGCAGGACCCCGCACTGCCGGGGGCCCAGGGAATGCTGACCTGCATCCTGAGAGGGGAAAACCAGGAATTAACACTGGGAATAACGAGAAAAATGGGAATTCTGGGAATGCTGGGAATCAACCCAGGGAATGGGGAATGGGAGAAGGAAGAGCATCCCGCAGGATCCGCACTGCCGGGGACCCAGGGAATGCTGACCCGCGTCCTGAGAGGGGGAAAAACCAGGAAAAACGGGAATTCTGGGAATGTTGGAATTCCAGGAATGAACACTGGGAATCCTGGGATAACCGGGAATGAACACAGGGAATGGGAGAAGGGAAGAGCATCCCACAGGATCCGCACTGCCGGGGACCCAGCGAGGGCTGACCCGCGTCCTGAGAGGGGAAAATGGGAATTAACACTGGGAATAACGAGAAAAATGGAATTCTGGGAATGCTGGGAATGTGGGAACGAACGCAGGGAATGCTGGGAATGGGGAATGGGAAGAGCATCCCGTGGGATCTGCACTGCCATGGGGGAATGCTGCCCCAAGTCCTGGTGGGAAAAACGGGAATTCTGGGAATTCTGGGAATGTGGGGAATTCCAGGAATGAACACAGGGAATGTCAGAGATGTGAGAAAATCAGGATTGGAAATTCTGGGAATGAACACAGGGAATGGGGAATGGGAAGAGCATCCCGTGGGATCCGCACTGCCAAGGACCCAGAGTCCTGACAGGGGAAAAACCAGGAAAAATGGGAATTCTGGGAATGGGGGAATGAGCACCGGAATCCTGGGATAACTGGGAATGAAACACAGGGAATTCCAGGAAAACAGGGAATGGAGCTCTGGGATAACCAGGAATGTAAAACAGGGAATGGGAGAAAAAGGGAAGAGCGTCCCACAGGATCCGCACTGCTGGGGAGCCAGGGAATGCTGCCCTGAGTCCTGGTGGGAAAAATGGGAATTCTGGGAATGCTGGGAATGCTGGAATTCCAGGAATGAACACTGGGAATCCTGGGATAACCGGGAATGAACACAGGGAAGGGCCAGCAAAACAGGGAATGGGAGCTCTGGGATAACCGGGAATGCACACAGGGATGGGGAATGGGGGATGGGAGAAGAGAAGAGCAGGGGCCCAGGGAATGCTGCCCTGTGTGCTGACGAGAAAAACTGGGAAAAATGGGAATTCTGGGAATTTTGGGAATGGGAAAATGTGGGAACTCTGGGAATGAACACAGGGAATGTCAGGAATGTGGGAAAATTGGGAATGGGAGTTCTGGGAATGAACACAGGGAATGGGGAGAAGGGAAGAGCATCCCACAGGATCCGCACTGCTGTGGGCCCAGCAATCTGACAGGGAGAAAAACCAGGAAAAATGGGAATTCTGGGAATGGGGAATGAGCACCGGGAATGCTGGGATAACTGGGAGTGAACACAGGGAATTCCAGGAAAACAGGGATGGGAGCTCTGGGATAACCAGGAATGAACACAGGGAATGCCGGGAATGGGAAGAGCATCCCACGGGATCCATATTGCCGGGGACCCAGGGAGGGAAAAATGGGAATTAACAGCGGGAATGAAGGGAAAAATGGAATTCTGGGAATTCTGGGAATGGGGGAATGCTGGGATAAATGGGAATGAACACAGGGAATGCTGGGAATGGGAGAAGGGAAGAGCATCCCGCATGATCCCGCACTGCCGGGGACCCAGAAGAGATAAAATGGAATTAACACTGGGAATAATGGGAAAAATGGGAATTCTGGGAATGGGAAAATGTGGGAATGCTGGAATAACTGGCAATGAACACAGGGAATGCCGGGAATGGGGAAGGAGCATCCCACGGGATCCACACTGCCGGGATCCAGTGTCCTGATGGGGGGAAAATGGGAAATTCTGGGAAAATGGGAATTCTGGGAATTCTGGGAATGGGGGAATGTTCCAGAACTCCCAGATTTCCCAACCCAGGGAATGTTCCCAGATCCTGGAATTCCTGAATACCCAGCCCAGGGAAGGCTCTGGAACCCTGCGATTCCCAATCCCAGGGAAGGTTCCCAGGGAATTCCCAGATTTCCGAATCCCAGGGAAAGTTCCAGAATTCCCAGGTTTCCCAAGGAAGGTTCCCAGGGAATTCCCAGATTTCCCAATCCCACGGAATGTTCCGGAATTCCCAGATTTCCCAATCCCAGGGAAGGTTCCAGAATTCCAAGTTTCCCAGGGAAGGTTCCCAGGGAATTCCCAGGTTCCCAGGTTTCCCATCCTATGGAATGTTCTGGAATTCCCAGGTTTCCTAGGGAAGGTTCTGGAATTCCCAGGTTTCCCATCCCACGGAATGTTCTGGAATTCCCAATTTCCCAATCCCAGGGAAGGCTCCAGAATTCCCAGGGTTCCCCAGGGAAGGTTCCCAGGGAATTCCCAGGTTCCCAGCCCAGGGAATGTTCTGGAATTCCCAGGGAATTCCCAATTTCCCAATCCCAGGGAATGTTCCCAGGGAATTCCCAGATTTCCCATCCCACAGAAGGTCCGGAATTCCCAGGTTTCCCAATCCCATGGAATGTTCCGGAATGTTCTGGAAGGGTCTCTCACGATGATGAGCTGGTCCCACGAGGATTCCCGGGATTTCCTGGGAGCTTTTCCAGAGTGACCAAAGGGAGACGGGAGCTGCTCCAGGGGCCTGGAACGGGGACGGGGGAAAAGTGGGAAAAACAATGGAAAATTCAGGGAAAGATCAGGGAAAAATCAGGGAAAAACTGGGAAAAATACAGGGGAAAACTGGGAAAAAATCAGGGAAAAAATCAGGGAAAAAAATCTGAGAAAAAACTGGAAAAAAAATCAGGGAAAAACTGGGAAAAATGTGGGGAAAAAATCAGGGAAAAACAGTGGAAAAATCAGGGAAAAAAAACCGGGAAAAATTAATGGGAAAACAATGGAAAGATCAGGGAAAAACTGGGAAAAAATCAGGGAAAAACAATGGGAAAATCAGGGAAAAATGGAAAAAAACAGGGAAAAAAATCAGGGGAAAACAATGGAAAAAACGGGAAAAACTGGGAAAAAATCAGGGGAAAAACAATGGAAAGATCTGAGAAAAAACTGGAAAAAATCAGGGAAAAACAATGGAAAAATCAGAGAAAATCCAATGGAAAAAACAGGGAAAAGCAATGAAAAAGTCAGGGAAAAACTGGGAAAAAAATCAGGGGAAAACAATGGAAAAATCAGGGGAAAACTTGGAAAAAACATGGGGGAAAAATGAGAAAAAAGTGGGAAAATAAACGGGGGAAAATGGGGGAATAATGGGAAGTGAGCAAAAGCAGGGAAAGGCAGCAAAAAGCTGGGAAAAAGGGGGGGAAAATGGAAGAAAAAGGAAAAAATGAAAAAAAAAGGAAAAACGTGGAAAAGGGAAAAAATGGAAAAATGGAAAAAAAGAAAAACGGGGAAAAAAGGGAAAAAAAGGGGAAAAATGGAGAAAAAACTGAGGAAAAAGTGGGGGGGAATGGGAAAAAATACAAAAAAAAAAGGAAAAATTGAAAGAAAAATTTGAAAAAATTGAAAAAAGTGGAGGGAAAGTGGGGAAAAATGGGAAAAAGGAAAAAAAATGGGGAAAAAGAGGGAAAAAGATGGGGAAAATGGGGAAAAGATGGGAAAAGATGGGAAAAATGGGAAAAAGTGGGAAAAAAAGGGAAAAAAGTGGGGAAAAGGGGGGCACCAAGGGGGAAAAAAGGGAAAAAAAGTAGGAAAAAATGGAAAAATGGGGGATAAATGGGAAAAAGAAGGAAAAAATGGGAAAAAGTGAGGGAAAAAGTTGGGGGAAATGGGAAAAATGGAAAAAAAATGGAGAAAATGGGAAAAATGGAGAAGAAAGGGAAAAATGGGAAAATGGAGAAAAAAGGGGACAAAAAGTGGAAAAAATGGGGGAAAATGAGGAAAAATGGGGAAAATTGGGAAAAGTGAAGAAAAGGGAAAACGGGGAAAAAGGGGGAAAAAGGGGGGAATGTTCAGAAAAATGGGGAAAAAGATGGGAAAAAATGGGAAAATTTGGAAAAACTGAGAAAAATGGAGAAAAAAGGAGGAAAAAATGGAAAAATGGAAAAAAATTGGGGAAAATGGGAAAAAAAATTGAAAAATGAGGGAGAACCGGGAAAAGTGATGGAAAAAAGGGAAAAATTGAGAAAATGGGAACAAGATGGGAAACTTGGAAAAATGGGAAGATTGGAGAAAAATGGAGAAAAAAGGGGACAAAAATGGGGAAAAAACCGGGAAAAGTGAGAAGGGAAAAATGGGGAAAAAGGGGAAAAAGGGAAAAAAGGGAAAAAGATGGGGAATAAATGGGAATAATGGAGAAAAAAGGGGAAAATTGGGGAAAATGGGATAAAAGGAGGGAAAAGGGGCCTCACCCTCCTCCTGCTGGGCAGGAAAATGGGGAAGAGCCCGGCCGGGCACCGAGAGCCTGGAAAACAACGGGAAAATCCTGGAAAATCCTGGAAAATCCCCGGAAAAATCCAGGAAAAATCCGGGATTGGGAGCTCTGGGATTCCCAGCTGGAATTCCGGGAATTCCCTGAGCTCCATCCCGGGAATCCAGGGGAGAATTTCCAGGAAATCCAGGGGGGGAATTCCCAGGAAATCCAGGAGAGAATTCCCAGGGAATCCAGGGCAGAATTCCCAAATTTCCCTGGACTCACCCAATTCCTGCCGGGCCGGGGGATCCTGGGAATCCGGCTCGATCCAGAGGATTCCTGGGAAAAGAGGGAATTGCAGGGAAAACGGGAATTCAGGGATGGAAAAGGGAAAGATTCCCAAAAAATTCCAAAAATACCCCAAAATTCCCAAGGAAATTGCCAGAAATTCCAAAACAATCCCCAAAGTTTTATGGAATCCCCTGAGAGTCCTTGAAATTCCTGGGAATTCCAAAATTCACTTAAATTCCCTGGGAATTCCATGAAAATCCCAGAAATCCCCTGAAATGCCAAAAAATTTCCCCCAAATCTCAGAAATTCTAAAAATCCCCAGAAATGGCCCCAAATGCCTGGGAATTCCCCAAAATTCCCAAAAATTCCCAGAAACTCACAGGAAATTCCCTGAAATTCCCCAGGGAAGTTCCCAAGAAAATTCCCAGAATTCCCAACAATCCCCTAAGCTCCCAGGGAAATTCCAAAAAAAATTCTCAGGGATTCCAGAAAATCCCCTGAAATTCCAAGGAAATTCCCTGAAGTTCCCAGAAACATCCCAAGGAAATGTCCCAGAAAATTCCAAAAAATTCCGAGACATTCCCAAAATTCCCAGGGAAATTCTCAAGCCAATTCCAAGGAAATTCCCAAGGAAATTCCCAAAAATCCCCAAGAAAATTCCCTGAAATTCCCAAGGAAATTTCCAGAAAATTCCCAAAAAAAAAAAAATTCCCAAGGAAACTCCAAAAAAGTCTCAGAAATCCCCAAGAAGACTTCCAGAAATTCCCAAAATAATCCCAAAAAAATCCCAGAAATCCCAAAATTCCCGAATTCCCCCGTTCCCCCCCTCACCTGCTCCCCGTTGGGTTCCCGTCCGTTCCCGGTTTTTCCCTGGGATTGTTCCCGGTTTTCCTTCCCCTGCTCTTTTCCCCCGTCGTTCCCGGCTGTTCCCGCGGCTCCTCCGGGATTTTCCGCCTTTTCCGTACTCGGGGTCGGGGCTGGAAGAATCCGGAGCCGCCCGGGGGGAGCCGGAGCCGCGGCCGGACCCCGGCCCGGAGAACACGGAACTCACCACGATCCCGGGGATTCCCGGAATTCCCAATAATCCTGGGAATTCCCCAGCCTTGGAAATCTGGGAATTCACAGTCCCGGAAATCTGGGAATTCTCTGCCTTGGAAATCTGGGAATTCTCAGCCTTAGAAATCCCAGAATTCCCAAGCCCAGAATTCCCAGAATTCCTAAGAACCCCAGAAATTTGGGAGTTCCCCAACCTTGGAAATCTGGGAATTGCCGGTCCCCGGAAATCTGGGAATTTGAAATCTCAGAAATCTGGGAATTCTCTGCCTTGGAAATCCCAGAATTCCCAGCAATCCCGCATCTTTGGGAATTTCCAGTGTTGGAATTCTGGGAATTTTCACCAATCCCAGAATTCTGGGAATTCATGAGTTCAGAAATCCCAGAATTCCCAACCATCCTGAAATTCCCAACATTGGAAATCTGGGAATTCTCAGCCTTGGAAATCTGGGAATTTCCCAACAATCCCTGAATTCTGGGAATTCTCAAGCTTGGGAAATCTGGGAGTTTACAGTCCCAGAAATCTGGGAATTCTGTGCCTGGGAAATCTGGGAATTCCCAGCAATCCCTGAATTTTGGGAATTCTCAAAGTTGGAAATCTGGGAAATTCTTGAGCTCAGAAATGCCAGAATTCCCAGCCCCCGGAATCCCAGAATTCCCAACCTTGGAAACCTGGGAATTCCCAGCAATCCCTGAATTCTGGGAATTCCCAATCTTAAAAATCTGGGAATTCTCAACGTTGGAAATTCCAGAATTCCCAACCCTGGAAATTTGGGAATTCCCAAGCACGGAAATCTGGGAATTTCCAGTGCTTGGAATCCTGGGAATTCTCCCCCTTGGAATTCCCAGCAATGGAGGAAATCCGGGAATTCCCGATCCCAGAAATCCCAGAATTCTGGGAAACCCCAAGTTTAGAACGTTGGGAATTCCTGATCCCAGAAATTTGGGAATTCCCAACCTTGGAATTCCGGGAATTCCCGCTGCTCTTCCCGTTCCCTTTCCCTCTGGAGCTGCTCCCATTCCTGCTGCAATTCCCGGATTTCCCACCGGAATTCCCGGATTTCCGCTTGGATTTCCCGGCAAACCTCCCAAATCCCCAATTCCCGGGAATTCCCAGAATTCCCGGATTTTCCCCGGGATCTCCCCCAGCAGCTCCCGCAGCCGCTTCCTCTGCAGCGGATCCAGGTAACGCCGGGGGCCGTAGAAAACCCCCACGGAAAAGTGGGAATTGCTGGGAATTCCCAAATTTCCTGAGGGAATTCCTGAATTTCCTGATGGAATTCCCGAATTTCCTGATGGAATTCCTGAATTTCTTGATGGAATTCCCACATTTCCTGCCGGAATTCCCGAATTCCCTGCTGGAATTCCTGAATTTCCTGAGAGAATTTCTGAATTTCCTGCCAAAATTCCCGAATTTCCTACTGGAATTCCCAAATTTCCTGACGAAATTCCCAAATTTCCTGACGAAATTCCTGATTTTCTGGATGGAATTGCTGAATTTTCCCGCTGGAATTCCTGAATTTTTTGATAGAATTCCAGAATTTTCTGACGGAATTCCTGGATTTTCTGAGAGAATTCCCGAATTTCCTGATGGAAATTCCCGATTTTCTGGATGGAATTCCCGAATTTCCTGCTGGAATTTCTGAATTTCCCACCAGAATTCCCAAATTTTCTGATGAAATTCCTGAATTTCCCGCCAGAATTCCTGAATATTTTGATAGAATTCCCGAATTTTCTGACAGAATTCCTGAATTTTCTGGATGGAATTCCCAGATTTCTGAGAGAATTCCCGAATTTTCCCTCTGGAAGCCGCAGTCTCCGGGACGGCGCCGCTCTCTCCCGGGTTTCTTGCTCAGGGCTGGGAGAATTCCGGGAATTTTGGGAATTTTTGGGGGAATTTTTTGGGGAATTTTTTTGGGGATGCGGATCCAGGAGCAGCTCGGGGCCGTTTGCGCTGAGGGGTCCGGAATTCCCAACAGGAGCTGGAAAAGAAAAACGGGAATTTGGGGAATTTTGGGAATTTTGGGGGGATTTGGAAATTTCAGGGATTTGAGGGAAAATTTGGGAATTTTGGGGGGAATTTTTTGAGATTTTTGGGCATTTTGGAAATGTTGGGAATTTGGCAAAATTTGGGAATTTTGGGGCTTTTTGGGGGATTTGAGGATTTTCGGAAAATTTTACATTTTGGGGATTTTAGGATATTTTGGAATTTTAAAGAATTTTTGGAATTTTGGGGATTTTTTTGAATTTCACCATTTTTAGGGATCAGGGAAATTTTTGTGCATTTTGAGGAATTTTGGGGAATTTTTGGGGTTTGAGATTTTCAGGGATTTTTGGATTTTGGGGATTTTTTGGATTTTGAGTTTTGGGGGATTTTGGAGATTTCAGTGACTTTTGAGGAATTTGGGGGATTTTTGGGGATTTTGGGCAATTTTTAGAATTTTTAGGGATTTTTGGTGGATTTTTTGGGGATTTGGGGGATTTTGGGGACTCTTGGATAATTTTTGAGATTTACTGGGATTTTTGGGAGGTTTTGGGGATTTTTTGAGATATTTGGGGGATTTTGGATATGTTGGAGATTTCTGGTATTTTTTGTGGTTTTTGAGATTTTTGGAATTTGGAAAACTTTTGTGATTTTGGGGATTTTGAAGATTTTTTGGAGATTTTTGGGGGGATTTTTTGGGATTTGGGTGATTTGGGAGTTTTTAGAGATTTGGGGGGGGTTGGGTTTTTGGGGGATTTGAGAATTTTGGGGATTTTTTTGGGAGGGATTTGGGTGAGTTTTTTGGGATTTGGGGGTTTTTGGGTTTCAGGCTGTTGAGATTTGGGGCTGTTTGGGACCCTGGGTGGATTTTTGGGGATGTTTTTGGGGTTTTTGGGGTCTCACCTGTCGGGCTCCCGGCTACCGTTTCCGGGGCGTTCCGGAGCTGCTGCAAAGGCAGGAGGGGTCAGAGCTTGGAGGGAATCCCAGGGGAACCCAAACCCCAAATCCCAAATGTCCCAAAATCCCCAAAAATCCGAACCCCGACAAACCAAACCAACCCCAACCCCCTCCCCGGAAAACCTCAAATCCCCAGCGGGCGGCTCTGCTTCCCCTCGGAGCTCCAAAGCCCAGCCCGAGCCCTCAGAGCTCCGTCTGAGCCCCCTCGGAGCTCCACCAGAGCTCCCCTCAGAGCTCCACCAGAACTCCATCTGAGCCCCCCTCGGAGTTCCTGAGAGCCCCCTCGGAGCTCCATCTGAGCCCCCTCGGAGCTCCACCAGAGCTCCCCTCGGAGCTCCATCCGAGCCCCCCCTCGGAGCTCCATCCGAGCCCCCCTCGGAGCTCCATCAGAGCCCCATCGGAGCTCCATCTGAGCCCCCCTCGAAGTTCCCGAGAGCCCCCTCGGAGCTCCATCTGAGCCCCCCCTCGGAGCTCCATCAGAGCCCACACTGAGCTCCATCTGAGCCCCACTCGGAGCTCCTGAGAGCCGCCTCGGAGCTCCATCAGAGCCCCCCTCGGAGCTCCATCTGAGCCCCCCCTCGTCAGAGCCCCCCTCGGAGTTCCATCCGAGCCCCAAATCCCGGCGCGGAGCCTTCAGAGCCCCACAGAGCTCTCTCAATCCTCATCAGAGCCCTCGGAGTTACTGAGAGCCGCCTCGGAGCTCCATCACAGCTCCCCCTCGGAGCTCCGTCTGAGCCCACTTGGAGCTCCATCCGAGGCCCCCTCGGAGGTCTATCAGAGCCCCCCCTCGGAGCTCCGTCTGAGCCCCCCTCGGAGCTCCGTCTGAGCCCCCCCTCGGAGCTCCATCAGAGCCCCCCTCGGAGCTCCGTCTGAGCCCCACTCGGAGCTCCATCTGAGCCCCCCTCGGAGCTCCGTCAGAGCCCCCCTCGAAGTTCCCGAGAGCCCCCTCGGAGTTCCATCTGACCCCCCTCGGAGTTCCATCCGAGCTCCAAATCCCGGCCCGGAGCCTTCAGAGCCCCA